>JBBMEG010011464.1:1372-31557 GCA_037832605.1 Cyclanthera cordifolia
TCTTTTTTTTACCCATTAATTTTTTTGATAAAATTTTTATTGGTTTAAATATTTATTCTAACATTTTTTTAATAGTTAACAATGTTGTTGAACTTTTATAGACACTTTCTCAATAAAAAAATTATTTTTTTTGAAAATATTATAGTAGTACTCCTTAGCTTAATTAATAAGGTTATTAGTTCGAGATTTCCTATCTCACATATCATTGAATTCAAATAAATAAATAATAAAGGCATGTGAATCACGCCAACACAGTAATAATTCATTGATATTTGTGTGTATCTAATAACTGAAGTTCATGAGTTCGAGCCCAATCTTTAATTGTTGTAGAACAAGAAAAAAAAAACATTTAGATTGAATTCCTTTTAATTTTAAATGGTCTTGGCTACTATATTAACTTTGGTTTGTTGACTCAACTACTACCTAAATTTGTAATTGCACTCTTTGGTTTCTTAATTGAGTTTACATGAAGTTTAATTTTCATTAAAAAAAAAAAAAAAAAAAAAATCTAGGTAGGGTCTAGTACTTTTAATTTTTCTAGTTTAAAGCCTAATGTTAGCTCAATTTTTTTTTTCTTTATTTTATTTTTTCTAATGGAAGAGGAAATATTCAGAGTTCATAATTTTTTTTTTGTTATAAATACATGATTAAGTTATTTTTTGACAATATGCGAAGAGAGGAATGTGTTGATACCGAAAAATGGTTCTTTGGGATCAATGGTAAATATTTATTTTTATCAAGAACGAGATGCCTACAAAAATACAAAAATTAAGCACAGTAGTGCGGTGTGAGCCATAGGACCTCTGATGCATAAGTTAGAAATGTATTTGAAGAGTATTTAAATCGAGTTGTCTAGCTCAAGAGTAGCTTATAAGGGATTTTTAGCATTTTCAGTTTGGATTCAAATGGTGATCTTCAGGCTCTTTTAAAGCAGCTGGAGTTGATGCTGCAACCTAGTTAATGGTGGCTTAATGACCTCGCTTGTAACATCAATCATTAAGCTTAGAAAAAATATCAGTGTAACTTCTAACTTTACATTTTCGAGGTGTAACGGTTTAGGATGTTACTTAAACTCGGTCGATCCTTGGGGGTCCTAACCTCCATGCTACCCCGTATGGACCTTGGTCTTCTTGATATAACGTTCAGACGTTACGACTTGGAAGTGCAACGACCTTGACTGTTACTTGGACTCGGTCGACCCTAGGAGGGTAAGGACCTCCACGGTCGACCCTTTGGGGGATATGGCTCTCTACCAATCCCTCAGGGTCAAACTTGCCTTCGACTGGCCCCCGAGGGGTCCTGGCCTCTTTGGCCAACCCCTTGCTGATACGAATCCAACCACTGGCCCATTGGATGTACCCGAATGACCTATTATAAGGAGAAAGTTAAAGAAGATTCAAAGGCTTAGACATTCTTACCAATGCACAAGAAGAGACAATGCTTTTTAGGCCAAATTCATTTACAACAAGTCAAGAAGAAAAAGAAATGAAGATAGCATGAGGGGAATGAAGATGGCACGAGGGAATTCATATATTATGGAAAACCAATATTGTAGAATTTTAAACAAGGAATTTTCCAGATTTCATATTTTAGGACTTTTTAATTTCAAACCTTGTCAAACATGCTTATAATGGCTAGGGTCATACTAGAAAAGTTTGTTGGGTGTATTTAAAGCATATCTACATTTTTTTCCAACATTTATTTTTGAAGATGGCATGAGGGAGTTCATATATTATGGAAAACCAATATTGCAGAATTTTAAACAAGGAATTTTCCAGATTTCATTTTTGAAGACTTTTTAATTTCAAACCTTGTCAAACATGCTCAGAATGTCCCTCCACGTCTTTTTTTATACAAAATGCATTCCATGCTTTTTTAGTCCTTTTGTATTCCACTTCATGCACGAATTTTTTGCCTTAAAAAAGGCTTGTAGTATCTCATATTGAACATAATTGAATATAAAAAACTTGACTTTTCTTGACCGCCCTATTTGGTGTTGTCTTTTTTTCAAATCTTGCTTTAGGTTTGAAGATAAAATCAATTCATTAGATTAGTCTTGATCAAACTAATTTTGGAGTGAGTTGTCTAAGGATCTAAGAGTGACCATCATAGGTTCTAAGTGTGATCTAAGAGTCTATTCACCATTCTAATTTAACTCTTGGTTGGAATCAATTTTCGAGTTTTCCATATTTGTATGTTTTTGCAAAGATCCTAGAAAAATCTCTAGCTTTGTAAAATCGAGCAACGCTGAAGCTTATCACTTGGGTGTCGAACTTTTTGGTGTAACTCCTTACCATTACAACTTGTAGGTGTAACGATCTAGGATATTACTTGGACTTTGTCGAACCTCGGGGGTTCTAACCTCTATAGCCACCCTCGTAGAGGCCTTGGCCTTCTCGATGTAACCTTCGAACGTTACGAATTAGAAATGCAACGACCTTGAGTATTACTTGGCCTTCTCAAGTAACCTTCAGACGTAACGTTTAGGAAGTCCAATGATCATGAGTGTCACTTGGACTTGGTCAACCCTAAGAGGGTTCAAACCTCCACGGTCGACTCTTTGAGGGTTGTGGCCTTCTTTGATCGACCCTATAAAAAGTTGAAGTGGACTCGATTGACCCTTTGAGGGTCAAAGCCTCCTTTGACCAATCCCTTGGGTGGTCGGAGTGGACTTGACTGACGTCTAAGGGGTCAAGGCCTCCATGGACGACTCCTTAGAGGGTTGGTTTAACTTTGGCCACCTATTGAAAGGGTGTCAGCCTTGCCAGGTATTTTAGGGAATATTTTACCTATAATATTTACCCCTACTCTTCATTTTTGGCCTAACGCAGTGGTTGAATTTTAAAGAGAAGTTTGTAACTTAGAATTTCCATGCTAAGTAGGTTCTCTTTTTTAGTCTTGCCACTTTTTAGCATTTTTTCAAAATTTTGGCCAAGTAGGTTCTCCTTTTAGAGTGTTACCCCTTTTAAGTATTTTTTTGAATTTATAGCTTTGTAGGGTCTCTTTTTATAGATTCACTTCTTTAGGCATTCTTTTCGAAATTTTGGCTATGTAGGCTCTCTTTTTAGAGATTCACCTTTTGAGGCCTTCTTTTCAAAATTTTGTCTAAGTACATTCTCTTTTTAGAAATTCACCCCTGTATGCCATATTTTCAAAATTTTGGCTAAATAGGCTCTGTTTTTAGAGATTCACCTCTTTAGGTCTTCTTTTCAAAATTTTGGCTATGTACGTTCTCTTTTTAGAGATTCGCCCCTATAGGCCTTCTTTCAAAAATTTGGCTAAATAGGCTCTATTTTTAGAGATTCACTCCTTTAGGCTTTTTTTTCAAAATTTTAGCTAAGTAGGTTCTCTTTTTAGAGATTCACCTATTTAGGCTACCTTTTTCGAAATTTCAGCTAAGTAGGTTCTCTTTGTGGAGATTCAACCATTTAGGCACTTTTTTCAACATTTTAGCTAAATATGCTATCTTTGAGGAGACACGTCCCTTTAGGCAGTTTTTTTCAAAATTTTGGCCAAGTAGGCTCTTTTTATGAAGATTCACCCCTTTACGTACTTTTTTCGAAATTTCTACCAAGTAGGCTCTAATTTTGATTTTGTACTAAATAGGTTATCTTTTTTAGAGTCTCTCCACTTTTTAAGTACTTTTCTCAAACTTTCACCGCGTAGGCTTCTATTTTCAATTTCGGCCATTTAATAAGCACTTTCTCGGATTTTTGTCTCTTTGTAGGTGCATTCTTTAATTTTTCTCATGGCTCTATCCTTTGATTATGAGAATGAAGTACATCTTACTTAAGCCTCCTCTTCTCAAAAGAGGACTTGGAATAAGGCATTGGTGGTAGGGTCTAGATTTAAGCTAATTACTTCAGTATTGACTCAAAATGACTTAGATAAGCTATAAGTAGAGTACCTTACTCCTTCTATCGTGACACTTAGGCTTAAGTGGATCAGGAAGAATATAGTACATCTCTCATTGGTGAAGTCGCGGTTTATGTAGCCATGTTTGAGAAAGAGGTTTGGTAGCCCTTCATTCCTCTTCTTCAAGATTTTTTGTTCATTGACAGGGTTGCTCCAGCGCAGGTGGTTCAAAAAATTGAAATGTGTTCTTTAGAGTCCACATCCTTTGGGGTTAAACTGGCTTCGATGGCTTCCTAAGTGCTCGAGATCTTCTTTGACTGTACCGTTTTTACTGGCACAACGATGTGATTGAGGGGTGCTGCCTCACACCTTGGAGTATAATTTATCCATTGGTATCTTGCCCTAACTTTCAAAAAGCATGGTGTGATAAATGGTTCTTCCTTGGTGGATCTTGGACCACCTCTTGTGTGGACACTTCTATGACTGTTCCCACTGCCTTCAAGGCATATGGTGTGTATTTTTTTACTTTGCATTTTCACATAAGTATTCATCTTACTCAAGTATTATCTTAATTTTCACTGCACAAGAAATTGACTACTTCTTCTAAGGTGTTGAAGTTTTATGACCTCATCATGACTTACCATGTTACAATCACCCAAAAGGCTCGGTACTTAATCATTGAGTATTTGGCTCTCTACAAACCTCTTCCGAAATCAGTTGTGTACAATAATTCAGACTCTCACTCACCAGACTTGCAAATGGAATCAAGCTCAGGTACATTGACTTTTGGGTGATATCAGTGTTTTTAACATTTTATCTATTTTTTTTCAGCTGCTATAGATTACGAGCATACACTGAAGAGTACTTTTGATGTTGTGTCTTGCTATGTCTCAAATCTTACTTTCGGCCTCCCACCACTAAGACAGTGAATCCTACTTCTAGGGGTCATCCTCTTGTTGATGAGGATGGTAACCTTTCTTTTCCAGAGCTTCTGGTGGATTTATACATTGGAGCTGGATTTGAACTATGATGGGATAGGTACTGTCTTTAACAGTGCCCTTTATCCCGCTCGAGCTAGTCCTCATGCTCTTCGAACGCTTTCATTTGATCATCCTCTCGACTTTGACTCTTATCTTTTGTCAGAACTATACCATCCTTTTTGGATCCGGTAGAGGAGAAGACTTTGGATGCCAGCCTATGGTTCGAGACAAAGACCTCTTCCACATCATTTTTTGTTGGGGATACCTTCTAAGTATTGAAGACTAGAACTTGCTTAATGCACGAGGTACATTTACTTGCATTTTTTTCTTATTTTTATCTAAGTTGCTAGACTGATTTTTCTTCTTGGCAAATCTTTATGCACTTTGCTTTCGCCTCTAGGTACCTTTTAGAGGACTTGCACCATGCACGTTTCTCTTGGTCTTGTAGCTCTGACCAGTTCAAACAGGACCTGGCTCAAGCTCATGAGGCTCAGCGTGTTGCTGAGGTTTCCTTGGCTGACCTCCAAACTTTCCCTGAGGCAGCCTAGAGTCTAACTGCTCGTACTCATGAGGAGGGCTTGTCCACCATTGGCTGCTTCGACGAGAGTTCGCTTCTAATGAAGGGAAGTTGAAGAATGCCAGTTACTTGCAAATTTGGTGAAATTTCTCCAACCTTTTGTGATTTTAGAGAACAACGCTGGTATGGCGGCTATTAGTTAGGCTCTAAACCGTATTCAGGAATGAGTTAGTTATGGTAACATCCTTCCCCTTTTCAAGTCACTTTATGCCACAATTATTGAGAATGTACCTGACCCTTCTCTTATGGACTTTTAGTATGGACATCCGAGCGATCATATGCACGTCGCCCAATATGATTTCCTCATCTTTCAAGGTGTTCCTTAAAGTGACATCCATGTTCGAGCTCCTCTAGTTAGGCTTGATTCTACCCTAGCTAGATCCAATGGACCTAGTTTGAGTAGGCGTGGCTTAGGAAGCATTTGATTATTTCTTTTTTTTTCCTTTGATTATTTTCCATGTATTCTTTTTTGAAGTAGAACACTTTTGTCGCTAAGTACTTTGTTGAATGTAGAGTACTTTTTTTTTTGTCAAGTGGTGTATGCTTGTATTGAAGCATTTTTTACTTAGAATTTTGTTTGAGATGTCAATCATTTCTTCACTCTCACTTACCCGTAATTTAAGCTTTAATTTTTGATAAACGAGTAAAAAGAGAGCTTAAATTTAGAAAGTTATTGCAAAATGATGAGACAAGTTTATATTGCAAATACTTGTAGTAAACTTGGAATACATTTTTAGTGAAAATATTTTTCAAATGTACTTTATTCTAGGGATAGAGGATCTTATTCCTTTCCATGTATTCAAGGTGGTTTCTGCTAGTGTATGCAAATTTAATGACCTTGTAAGGTCATTTCCAATTCGGCCCTAGAAGTTCACTATTAAGTTCTTTTTTTTATCCAGACTAGTATAAATGTCTACAACTTGTGTTTGTTTGGCGAGGGTACAATCTCTAATTTTTTGGCAAATTCTTCCTTGCTTCGTTCAACGCTCCTACGGGAAGTGTTTAGGTCCATTTCTATGAACTGACACTTCTTGTGTGTTATTCTTGGATAACTTTTCTTGGAACCAATCCATTTTCTATAGTATTAACTTTTGTCCCTGTTACTGCTCCTTGTAAAGTTGTGCACTAGCATTCTCTATAGGTAAATTGTTCTCTTTGGATTTGGCCAACCCTCATGGAAGTAGGGAACTTCATCTGTTGGTGGTAGGTTAACGTTACTGCTCTTAGCCTATGTGTAATAGACTGTCCAATATTTCATTGTACGTTGAGTCGTGGTTCATTACTAGGAAGTTTACAAAATGTAGGACATCGTTGTCCTCTTTGCTTAAAGTCACTAGGAGTTCCACCTAACCTTCGAGAACCATAATGGTCCCCCCAAATTCGATTAAGGGTGTCGCATTGAGTTTGAGCCTACTCTTCTCAGCTTCATAGCATTATAAGCCTTTAAAGGCAGCACATTTGCTGAGCTGCCTCCATCAATAAGGATACTCTTGATGCAGATGTTGAACACCATCAGGGATACCACCAATAGATCATTGTGCAGTTAGTATATTGTTCAAACTTCCGCTATAGAGAAGTTCATAATCTCATTAGTAGCCTCTTTTATTCTTACTTCTTTGCCTTTAAACATTCATCAAGTTTGGCTCACTTTTTCTTTTCGTCTCTTATAGAACCACCCTTCTGTAGGTCCTCCAACAATTGTCCAGATCTTTTGGGGTGGAGGTGATTTTTCTTCTCCTCGCTTCTTGTTTGGAGGCTCTTGTGTTCTGCTGCTTTCCCCAACATATTCCTTGAGGCGATCCATCCGGATGAGTGCCTTAGTGGCCTTCTTCAGGTCATGGCATTCTAATGTTGTATGCACATTGTCTTTGTGAAATAGGCAATATTTGTTCTTTATCATGAATCTCCATCAGGATCTATTCTACCGGTACCACGGTCAGAGTATATCTTTTGAATCAATTAGACGACATACCTTTTTTATTTGAATTTTCTGGGCAATCCTTCACCTTCCACTTATGTGATTCCTCATAATCAGGTTCACGCTTGTTGATCAATTTTTCATGTTCTGAAATCTATTGCTTCCCTTCAACGTTTAATCTAGAACTTACTAGTTATTTAGCACTCATGTATTTTTGCGCCTGAGTGTGTAATTCGATGTACGAGAATGGGGCTTTCTTTCCTAGGGATTGTGAGAACTTTTCATCCTTAAGTCGTGCCACCATTGCTACCAAAGCATTGTTATCAAAGTACCCTTTTACTTGTAACACCTCATTATTGAAACAAGTTGTGTACTCTGGTAGGGTATCTTGCTCTTCGACTTCACAGTCTATATATGAGTAACTAGTTTCTTTCTGTCTTGTCCATCTAAGAATTGGGTGACAAAGGCTCTGATTAGCTCCCTCTGAGTTCTCTGAACCATCTTCTTACTGGTTCTGTGAACTTAAAAAAGAAAGCTTGGCACTTGATCTCATCTTGGACTCCATGGAATTCCATCCATGACTGAAATGTGTCTAAGTGCTTAACATGATATGTGGACTTGTCGTATGCTTTTATTGTCAAAAGCTTGAACTTCGACAGAACTACTTCTTCTATGATGTCGTCAGTGAACGAAGGATTGACTTGATCTAGCAAGTTATCTAGATCCAACACGTCTTGATCTTGCGCCTTCTTCATGTCTCCCAACTGGTTTTGAAAAATGTGTAGCTCCATCGAGTGCTATCTCTTTTCTTTGTCGGTTAATTAGCTGCCTCGGGTCCATCATCAAGTTAGACCTCTTCTTTTGGGTATTTGCGACCCTTAAAGTATAATGGGTGTGAGACCTGTAGGGATTATTACTCAGCTAGAGCTTCTACATAATCACGTCCTTGATCGGCATCATTCACTTCGTTCATTTGATCATTACCGAGTGTTCTTCCTTTGATTATTACCACTAACTCAAAATTGTTCGATCGATCTTTCGTGTCTAAAAGAAACCTCTCTTAGTGCCTCAATTGCTAGGGCTATCTTTTTTGCAGGATCCCTTACTAAGGACTTTGTTCGTCACAACCTACTTTTAGGCCATTGGACGTTCTAGCACCTCCTGTGGTGCTTGCTGGTTTTCTATAATGGCGTCCTTTATTGAATTGGGTTGTTTGAGCAACTCTACTAGTCAACCAAGATTCTCTGCCATTCATTACACTTGCTCCTTTAGAGTTATGAGCTTTGGATCTACATGATCCCCTTCTTGCATGGATTTCCCACCCTTAGTTTTTGGGTGGTCTCTATAGGATCTTGTTCATGTCCTTTGGCAACAACTCTTCTAGAAGCATGTTCATTGTTCGACTCTTCGTCGACAACATGGTTGCCATGACTCATACTATTCGTCATTTTTGTAGTAAAGTCGTAAAGGTCAAGTTTTAAAGGTAGAGCATAACTCGTCCTTATAGACGATGCCATTTTTTTATACCAAAAAATGGTCCTCCGGGATCAACATTAAATACTAGTTTTACCGAGAACGAGATGCCTACAAAATAATAAAAATTAAGCACGACGGTGTGGTGTAAGCCACAAGGCCTCGGATACTTGAGTTATAAATGTTTGGGGGTTTGCCACAAAAGCCTAATAGTTTGTATTTAAAGAACGAACATTTAATGTTAGACATTTAATATAAACTTTCGATTATTAATAATAGTTATTATTTTATTAATTGTGCATTTAATATTTAAACGTCATTCAACCTTATCATATTGATTAGTGTACTATCCTTATCATTTAATAGTTGTTTAAATGTACACTTGAATAAGTTAATAACCTAAAACGTCTATAGTATATGGACTAAGGCTGGGGTGCCTAAGAGTAACACTATTGGTGCGGCCTACTTGCAAAAGTTGTTCATGTGAAGACATGTGAGTGTGGACTCATATGCCAAAAGAAGTTTTTGCATAAGACGAGACCAAAAGTTTTATGATCGAGTTAGTAGTTCCGTTATAGACTCGCATCAACTACTTCGCTAAGAACGATCGTATGTCAATGTGATCTAAAAATCCTGAGTGTGTTATGAACTCCTACTTTATGAAAGCATTTTTCGATGTGCATGGGTGAAACCAACCAAACACTGCTGGGTCAATAAGTCTTCCATGTTGAGGATTTTCGTAGTGATTAGCTAAAAACGCAATGTCACGAGAAAGAATTCACGTCTTTCCTAATATTGAGGAAGAAGTAAAGTTATTCTCTTAATAACTGACTCTAGGTCTTGAACAAAGGGATTCTGCCTCTCATTGAGCCGAGAGGATATTCGTTTTATAGTGGAAATATAAACAACTTGTTCATTAGAGGAATTCGTTGCGTTTAAAGAGAAAGATGTAATCACAGTGGTATAATAGACATTTTAATCCAGCTGTGAAATTACGAATAAGCTCGTGAAGGATTCAATGACAGATGACTCATTATATTCGTGGACACTAACTTGTCATATAATGCGAGAGAGATCAACACATGCCTTTAGTAGAATAAGTTTGTTATTAATGAATAGGGATTGGATCCGAGGTCGTTGTAGTTTTCAGCCTATAGGTCAACTGATTTCCGGGCTAGCTCATAATTGTTGGTAAAATGTTTAATTAGAGAATGAATATGAAGAGTTCAAATTTGTAGATTATTTATATAGGACATAATTAATTGGAGTGTTAAGTTTAATGATTGAACTTAATTAATTAATATATTAGATATATAATTTAATATTTATTGGATAAATATTAAAGAGAAAAATTAATTTATTTGATAAATTAATTATAAATAATTATTGGATTATTATTTATTGAGAGAACTCAATTATTAAATATGTTGAACATATTGGGTTAATAATTATTGGATAATTATTAACTAGTTTTGATAATATTAATTAATATGTTGGACATATTAATTGATTTAATAATTATTGGATAATTATTAAATGGAGAATATTAATTAGTATGTTGAATATATTAATTGAATTAATAATTATTGGATAAATTATTGAATTGAGATTTATTGGATAAATATCAATTTAAAAATAAATAAAACAATGTATGAGATATATTTGTCAAATTCGACGTTCTTTTCTCGTAAATTGAGGAAGGAAAAATTGATCCCCTTAGGGATGATTTGAAATTTCGAATTGCCTATTTTAATTGGGAAGAGAAAATGTTTGATTTTCCAATATCTTTTATTATTGAATGTTTAAAGCTATTATTTTTTTTTCCTAATTTAAAAATTCATTTTTCTACTATAAATAGAAGGAATGAGAGGTTTTCATTCTCATTCCACTCTATTAAAAGTAACTCATATCTGAGAACTCCATCAGAAGTCGAAGGTTCTTGATTCCTCCTCCATAGTCAACCTCTGACAAAATTATCCTAGCTCCCTTCTATAAGTAGCTTCCCACTAAGCATTTATTGTAGCGTTGCAAATATAGCCTAGAAGATAAGAGGATTTAATCAAGAAATGTTCCATAAGATTTGTTCATGTTATCAACATAAAGACCCTTCAGACTAATTCAGAGACGTCAATCAATATAAGTCTTTATGTTTTATCAACAACAATTAATCACTTAGAAGTAGCATGTAGATTAATTAAAAAAAGAATTAATTAGATTAATTATTGTTAAAAATTTTAAGATTACACCCACTCTATTACCGTGTTAATTGCATGCTTCTACCCCATAATTCCCAACAAGAAATTTATTTGGAAAGTGTTTAGAGAGAGTTGTCTAGCTCAAGAGTAGCTTATAAGTGGTTTTCAACCTATTTCAACTTGGATTCAAATGATGATCTTCTTGCTCTTTTATGGTAGTCAAAGTTGTAACCATTATAGCCAAGTTAATAATGGCCTACTAGCCAGCCTTTTTGTAACATCGATCAACCATTAAGCCTAGAATAAATACCATTAAGCCTTTGGGGTTATGGACTCTTAGGTCGGCCCTTGGGGGTTGGACTTCTTAGCGTAACTCTTGACCCTTACAAATTGGAGGTGTAACGGTCTAGGATGTTACTTGGACTCAGTTGACCCTAGGGGGTTCTAACCCCATGTTTATCCCCGTGGGGGCCTAGGCCTTCTCGGCGTAACTTTCGGACGTTACAACTTGGAAGTGCAACGACTCTAAGTGTTACTTGGACTCAGTCGACCTCAGGGGGTCCTGACCTCCGCGACTAATCTTTTGGGGATTATGATCTTCTTTGGTCGACCCCCTAAGGGATCGGAGTGGACTCAGCCGATCCCTAGAGGGTCAAGGCCTCCTTTGACCGGCGTTTTGTGGGCCAAAATGGGCTCGTTCTTACCTTAAGGGTAGAGTGGACTTGGCCGAAGTGGGTCAAGGCCTCCATGGCCCCCGGGAGTCAAAACCTTCTTCGGCTGACCTGTTAGAGGCAGGAGTGGACTCGACCGACCATTGGGAGGTTAAGGCCTCAATGGCTCACCCTCGGGGTGTCAAGGCCTCCTTTGACTGACCCCTAGAGGTCAAAGCCCCCATGGCCGACCCCGTGGACGGTCAGTTTGACTTCGGCCACTCTTCAGGAGGATCTCAATCTTTTCTAAATATTTTGAAGAATATTTTGTCTATAAGAGAAAGTAACTTTTAAGTTTGAGGTTGTTAATACAAGAGGTTAAGTTAAACTTTGGTCATTTTGGCTATATCGAATTAAGTTATATTATTTCTTACTATTTTAGTTATAAGTAATGTCGTAACCGGCTATTAATAAATCAAAATTGAAAAGAAGCAACATAGATTTTGATACTGTGTTTGTTTAGTGTTTAAAAAAGTTCAATTTGATAAGACGTAATTAAATGAGAGTCGGCATCATATTTTACATGTCAATATTGATAATAGGAGAAAGATATCCTCATCGTTAAATTGCAAAATCAGTTATACCATTAACTCTCAAACCATATACATACCTACCATTTGTAATTGTTGTTGTTTAATCGAATTGTGTAAATATGCGGCTAAAATAGATTGAGAATACAATAACAATAATGAAGAGGAAGAAGAGAAAGAATGACACAGTGATTTAACGCGAAAACTTTTAAACAAATTAGGGTAAAAATCACGTCCAAGAATAAAAGAACTTAGTATAATTAAAATAGGAATTACAAACTTTCTCTTTTACAAAGTAGCATCAAACTCTAAAGAGAAACTTTCTCTATTTTTATCTCACACGTTCACTTAAATGTGAGATGTCTTTAGTTACAACACTTCCAAACTTGGGCTCGGCCATAAATTGGCCCCATCTTGTGTTTGTAATCAACACAATCATGTGGTCACAATTTGACACAATTTTAATTTGGACAAAAGTGCATGCTCTAAATAATTCTACATCAATCTTAGACAAAGAGTGTGCTTTCTCCATCAATCTTAAATATATGTATGATCTAGAATTTTCTTTGAACATTTACAATAAAAGTGAATTATCTAGACTTCTCTACATTTAATAGTAATCAAAAAAAAAAAAAAATAAAAAAATAGACCATAAACTTTGGCTTAATTTTTTCATAATTGCATATAAAAAATAATTTAACAAAATCAGCATGACCAATATTAAATTTAAAGATGTAATTCAAACATAGTACTATACGAGAGAAGTCAGAAAATGGGAAAGGTTCAATTGATGCCAAAGCAGTATGATTTAACAAACAATTAAAATATAGATGTTGGTATGCTATATACTGTTTTTAATTACCATATGAAAGATAAATAAAATTATATAATCAAACATATCATAACTATGTCATGAACCATGATGGACTTAGTGACTAAAGCACGCCTTTATTATGAACATTAATTTCTCATTTTAAATGTATCACACAATAATGATATCTTTCCTTCTTTTTTTTTTTTTTTTTTTTTTTTTTTTGAGTAAACACAATTTAATGATATCTAATTTGCATGGAAAATAACTTTTAATTGTGGATGTCGAAAGAGTATGGGAGATCATATAATTAAGATATTTATATTTGAAATATCACTCTTAAATGTTGTTAATTTAAAAAAATAAATAAAAGTAAATAATAATAGTTGCTATTTGTGTTATTTAGTCAATTTTGAGATTAATTATAAATAGAAATAAAATCATTTTTTAAAAAATCATTACCAAACATTCTTTTAATCATTTAATATTGGTCAGATTGTTTGATTTTATACTTCAAAATGCATATTTTGAATAATTTTAAACACTCCAATTGATTTAAATATAACATAAAAATTTAAAACCATGTATTTAAATCTATAACTAATATTATCGATTTTGTATTGAAGTTATAACAATAGATATAAGACTAAAATACTTGACTTCTTGATCATCAGAATAACATTAATGTCGTTAAGTTCTGTACTTGTTGGCAACATTGTGAAGATTTCAATCTTAATTTACAAATCAAAATGACATTTGCATTTATTAAACGTGACATTAAAAAAAAATCTTTTTTTTTTTTTTGAAATGAATGAAACAACACTAAATCGAAACAATAGACTCAACCACTATAGAGTTTAACTAATTAAGGTAAATTAACCCCACATAAGATAAGACTTCTTTGATCCAATATAAACTTTGAGAATCATCCTTTGAAGCCTTTTTTTAGCCAATTCATGAGCAAGAGAGTTGCACTGACAATGACACCATGAACTGACACGAGTGTGAATTCTTTGCTAAATGTTTAATCTTCACAACCAAAGCTAATTCTGGCAGATCCTCTTCATCCCGAGTGAGCTTGTTGACAAGATATCGCTGCATCAAATTCAATTATTAGATTTCAAAAACCAAGCACCATCGTCCAAACGATGCCTTCTCAAATGGTCATAGCTTCTCCAATCTCCACGCTAAACACCCATTAAAGAGGCTTGACCACCGAAGCCATAACTTCATCCTTCTCGTTCATCATATCACATCCCGTTCCAATTTTGTTTCCGGCTAAACACAACATCAGAGTTCAACTTATAATATCCATCAATCAGAGGTTTCCATTGTTGAACAACCCACCTTTGGCTGTGATGACCCTACAACATTTTTATTTCTGTTGGTACTAATAAATTCATCATAATAATTTTGACAAGAAATTCAACCCATTGGATCAATAAATTCCATCATTTAGATCATTCATAACTTTAAAGTTCCAAGAATTCCACATAATTCCTCAACACATAATAAAGAATTTATCAAACATTTCAGGAATTAATAAATCAGAAACCACACAAGGAAATCTCTAAATCTACTTGTGTTTGTGGGCTAAGTGACCTTCTAAAGGAGTTGTCTTCCACCTATTTTTTTGATAAAGGACATTCCCAAGTAGCATGAAAAATAGACATTCCCAAGTAGCATGAAAAATAGACTTGCAATAACCTATTACACCTCCGCACTCTGTCAAAGACGCATTCTTTCTTTTAGAAAGGGCCAAGGATGTAGGGAGAAAATCATGGAATAACTTCAAAATAAAGATTTTGATCTTACAATGCACCATTGCCTTCCAAACTTTCTTCCACCAACCAACAAAATCAGAACAATTAGAAGAGGAAGGCCAATTAAGAAGGGTTGACGCTAAATGATAACAAGTCTTAACCGAGTAACACCTATTTTTCTCGTAATGCCACATCAAGGTATCTTCATTATTGGTCCTGGAGCGGGAAATAGCATGAATAAATTCGCATCATCCTGATTAAACAACGAATGAACAAGTCTCGAGTTCCACTAGCCATCTAGATGCATCAAGAAATCCAGCGTCTCCCTATTACCCACTCTATCAATGGCCAAGGAACCCATCTGTGTGAGGCAATAGACACAGATTTTCCATTACCTAATACGCCACCTCGAACCTTTAGACAAAATGCCTCGACCCCAAAGAATAGTACGCCAAATGAAAGAGCAATTACTCGGCTTATCAACCTCCATAAAATCGTGATTAGGGAAATACTTACATTTAGGAATTTGGGAAAAGAAAGAGTTATGTTTAGACACAAGCATCCAAGCTTGCTTAACCAATAAAACTTAATTAAAAAATTCGAGATCCTAAAAACCTAAGACACCCTCAAACTTGGACCAACTCACAATTTTTCACTTTGTCGAGTGAATTTTTTATTTGAGCAGACCGAATTCCCCAACTTGAACTTGCAAAAATTTCATGACAATCTTTGATTAAACTCTTAGGAATTCTAAAGCATGATATTGAAAGTGAAGATGGGTTGAAGGACCATTTTAATAAGAATTGTTTTTCCACAAAATGAGAAAAATCTATGCTTCCATTTTAAAAAATAGGCCTAGATGTTATCCCTTCATGAATTTAAAAGAAATTTTCCTAAAACTAGAAAATGACACTAGAGAGAGTATGGGGACAATTTAACTATAAATGGATTTGTTTGCTTGAAATATATATAAATTCTATAAGTGTGACTTGGTCAAAATAATGTATTGACTTGGTCCTAAGTTAATATAACTTGGAAAAACAAAGACTTGGTCCTAAATTTATATAATTTTTTAAAAATATAATGTATGAATCATTCTATTGACTAAGGTTCTCTTTGTCCCATTGGTCCAACTTCTAATTCATCTACTCCCCAAGTTACAACTGCCAAAAGACATTTATTTTTTATTTATTTTTATTTTTTTGGAGTACAAAACATTTAGTTGATAGACTAAAGAAATCACGTTGAAAGTCATCTAATGAAATGAAGACTGAAGTGAAAAGTAGGCGTTGCCAATAATTAGGTAATCCTATGATACATTAGAGTGCAAATGTTTGTTACTATTCATTTGCAATTAGTTGAATTCGGTTAAGAATACTAAAACTGATTCATAAATATTGATATATTACCTTATTTAAATTTTATACGAGTAACGTTTTTTTTTTAATAATTTTATTTATTAAAAATGATTATTCATTATGGAATGGTTAAATTTTATATCTTTTGGGTTTTTTTTTTTTTTTTTCTTGAGATAGATACTTATACCTCCAAAGTCCAAGCGTTCAACCAACTGCTTCACTTCTCGGAGACTATATGTTTTGGAATTGATTGTGCATCTTTCAATTTTTGTCCATAAAAATAAGGTTTTTTCATTATTTCTTCACCAATTTAAGAATCTAAGTCTTTTCTTAATTTTTTTTTTTTTTTTTTTTTTTTTACATAATTCATTCTTTTCAAAGTTCCTCAAGTTTTCAAGCATTTTAAGTTTGTAGTGTTACATTCAAATGACCAGAAATAAGATGGATTTTCTGACTTCATGATTCTAATTTGATGGAATTGATTAGAAATGTTGGGTTTTGAAATTATTATCTCAAGATTTTTGTGTTAGATTGGTATATTAAGTGACATGAAAGGAGATGCACTTTATACATCAACTTACCCCCACATTCAAAATCATACTAAAACTATTTTTTTTTAAATAAATTATTTAAAAAGTACATAAAATTAAATATAATTAATAAAAATGTGCTAAAATATATTTGAGCTTGCATTTAAGAATGTACTCCTCCATTTCTTATTTATACTCGGTGGTATTTTCTTTTTCAAAATTTCACTTAATTTATCATATCATATAATATTCTTATTTGTGATATAAAAATAAAAATCATTCATATTTGGCATAAAATGGAAATTATTTATGGACTATTTTCATTTTTAATTTTATTTATTGCTAAAAAAGGGTTCTGTAATTTTATAAATATGTAAGATCTCTTCCCATTAATTTTGTCCTTAGTTTTTTAACTATAATAATGGTAATAATAATAGTTGTAAATTTATATATACTAAGATCTTCCTCAAAACTTAGTTTTATTACATAAATATATACCAAAAAATGAAAACGTAGAATATAAAAATATTTGTTGATTTGATTATTTATGAACATTTCATAAGATTCCCCCACAACTTTTTCCAACTATATAACATATTATTTTTTTATCTATTTTCTCAAAGATTTGAAGGTTGTTGTGTGAAATTAAAAAAAAAAAAAAAATCAAACATAATATTAAAAATATGCTTTCAAATGGATATTATTTTTTTATAAAAAATCTTAAAAAATTAATTTAATGGCATATTAATAATAAATAAATAAGACCAAATTATAACTATAAACTTTCCTTCACTATGTTGTTATTATATACTTAATTTAGACAATAAAATAACACTAAATTGTATCAACAAAAAACTCACTTTAAGATAAAAAAAATTGATTTTGTTTAGGTGGATCCAGTAGACTAATGCATCGCTATAGTCAGCTAAGCTAAGCTCGCTTTAGCAATATTCAAAGTTTTTTTTAATCTTCTATTGTTTTATATATAATCTTATATTAGATATTTGTTTCATATTCTCTCATTTTAATATTGTTTTCATATCACATTAATTTTGTTAACCTAACATTTTATTTATTTTTCCACGTAATTACGATAGTTTTTTTTTTTTTTTGTTTACTTTAACCTATTTTTGTATTGTTTTAACCAATAAAATAATTATAATATACTTTTGCAATACAGGTATGTATTTTCTAGTTATATTAGATAAGTTTAGAATAGGTTAAAATATCATTTTGGTCCCTGGACTTTTTCTTTAAATCTATTTTGGTTCCTAGACTTTCAAATATTCAATTTTAGTCCCTAGACTTTCAAGTTTGTTCCATTTTGGTCCCTCAACTTTCAAAAGTTCAAGTTTAGTCCTTAGACTTTATAAAAGTTTAAAATTGGTCCTTATGATATATTTAAATTAAAAATTAAACGAAATTGGTTCAGTAATATTAAAATTTTCAATACAAGTAAAAAAAAATATGTGAACATATTTTTAAAGTTTATAGAGAAAGATAATATATTTTCTTTAAAAAAGTAACAAAAAATATTATAATAAGGACCAAATGTAAGATTTTTTGAAAGTCTAGGAACTGAAATTAAACTTTTAAAAGTTTAGGGATCAAAATGAAACAAATCTGAAAGTTGAGGACCAAAGTGGAACAAACTTGAAAGTTTGGAGACTAAAATTGAACTTTTGAAAATCTAATGACTAAAATGGAACAAAAGTGAAAGTAATTTAGAGTAGCTCGCCTCTTGGGATCGTGTCGGTAAAACCCTACTTCTTTTAGTCAGGCTGCCCGATAAACTACCTCAAAATGACCAAAATGATATATTAACGGTTAGAATAATAAGCGGGACATTAGATTTTGTTCAAAAAACTTAGTTCTATCTTTTATCTAAGGATAAGATATAAATAAATATATTATTAATCATTGAAATATTAGATCAAATACATATCCAACTCAACTTCTCAACATAAACAAAATGTTTATTATTTTCCTTAAAAATTGGAACAAACAACCATTGCAAAATAACTTACCAATAATGAAGAAATATAATATTGTAGTATTATATAACATATTGTTGATGCCGAAAAATGGTCAACGAATATCCACCGTACGAATTGTATTACCGAGGACGAAAAGCCGGCAAAAAAGAACAATTTAGGACACACCAATGTGGTGTGAGCCAGAGGGCCTTCGATGTCTAAGTAAGTAGGAGTTTAGGAGAGTAATTTAGAGGACTTTTTAGAACTTAGAATGACTTATAAATAATTAGCGTAGTTTTTCTTAGGATTCGTCTCCCTTGAAATAGAGAATGATTTGACCTCTTATACCAGTCAGTTTCGTAATCATTCCTGCTCACTTATGGGCGGCTTAATGGTCGGCCTTTGGAAACGTTCGTCATTAATCCGGTAATGAATACCGGCGTAACTCCTGATCATTACCCTTTGGAGGTGTAACGTATTTGACTCATGAGTTACTTTGACTCGGTGAACCTTTATAGGTCCTCACCTCCACGGCCGACCCTTTAGGGGTGCAACCCTCTCGTTGTAACGCTAGGACGCTACGAGTGTGCAATGTCTCTGAATGCTACTTGGACTCGGTTGACTCTTGGTAGAGTTCTAACCTTCACGACCAACCCACTCGGGCTGACCTACTCATTGTAATAGGAGACGCTGTGGGGTACAGCGTCTCCATACGTTACTTGGACTCGATCGGCTCTTCAAAAAGTCCTGACCTCCACGACCAACCCACTCGGGTTGACCTACTCATTGTAACAGGGACGCTGCGGGGTACAACATCTTCGTATGTTACTTGGACTCAGTCGACGCTTCGAAGAGTCCTGACCTCCACGACCAACCCACTCAAGTTGACCTACTCGTTGTAACGAGGGATGCCATGGGGTGCAGCAGATCCAATTGTTACTTGGACTTAGTCGACTCTAAGGAAGTCCTGACCTCCACGGCTTTCCCCTAGGGGGTGTTCACCTTCTTTTGCCGGACCCGAGAGGGTCGAGGCTGCAAGGGCCGACCCCTAATGGGTCGAGGCCTTCCTTGGCCAACCTTTAGAGGGGTCGGACTTACTTGGTCGACCCCCTGGGGTCGAGGTCTCAATTTGGCCGACCCCTAAGGGTCGGCGTTGGCTTGGCCGACCCCTGGGTGGGGTCCTAGTTTTCGCCGAGTATTCCGGGATACTTATATATTAATTATGTCCAACATAATTAATTCGTGTGTTTAATCTCTTTAAACTCACTTTTCTGATAACAGAATGTGTCAGCATGTATGAGCCAGCTCGGGGATAGGTAGACCTATAGGTTGAAAGCTATAACAACTCGGGATCCAATCTCAATTTGTTAACATATGGCTTATTCCACTAAAGATTTGTGTTCAACTCTTTCGCAATATATAATAAGTTATATCTATGGATATAATCAGTCATTTGTCATATGATCCTTCACGTGCTTAATGTAATTCACAACTGGGACAAGAAACTCATTTTATCCTTGTGATTACATCTTTCTCCTTAAGCACACTGTTTTCTCTAATGAACAAGTTATTTATAGTCCAATCATAAACCAATATTTTCTCTAGGCTAGTGAGAGGCGGGTACTCTAATTCGAATCTCGAAATCAGTTTTTTAGGGAACAACTTTTCTACTTCCTCAATAATAGGGAAGGAGTGAGTTCCTTCTTTGTGACGTTGCCTTCTCTACCACTCACACGACAATCCCCAACGTGAAACATATTCTCACTCATGCATACCAAAGGGCGATGTCATAAAATAGAAATTCACAACTCACTGGAATTAAGACCACATCGACATAAGATCATCCTAGTGAAGTACTTGATTAAATTCTATAAAGGAATTTCTAGGCTTATCAAAATACTTTTGGTCTAATCTATGCAAGAATTCTTTTTTGCATAGACACCCTGATGCAGCGCGCAGCGATGAGATGCATATACAAGTAATTATTCAACTGAATTCCAAATATGAATGCAGTTCACAACGATTAAGTTCTAAGCATCGCTGCACATGAATATGCAAGTGTACACTTCACTTGTAGTCAAATAATAAATTCTTAAGTCATTTCTACATAGACTGATTATTTTAAGGATCTCATATTTTGAATTGAGCTAACAAAACAGTAAAAATAAAGGTTAAGTTTGAACAATTCTAAAATACAAATGCAGACATCATTACAAACATTGCATCACAATAGAAACGGTCATTTATGTTGAATCTCATTCCTAATTAATACAGATGCACTTGAACAGAAAATAAAACAGTTGAATTGAGTAGCACTGCTTAAATTGGAAAGAGAAATATAAACAACACTAGTTAAGACAGATTATTGTTAAAAGAATGATTCACGCTACACATAGATGCCTTCTTTCGAAGTGCATTCACGAGAACTTGAGTTTTCCACTTAAAGTTTAATGCATTCAAATGTGATTGGTGTGCATTACTATGATGGATATTCCTAATCTCTCCTTAAATATATAAAGTCTTATATTAACTTAATGAACAATGGTAGGAAATCTCTAATTGCCCCTCTCTCCCGAGGGTGAACAAGAAGCAAACAAAAGTGAATGGTCAGTTGATCCTTGTTAATTAATATACTTACTTTTTTTGATGATTACATATTCATTGTCCTAATTAACTTGCTTGTTTTCTATTTAACTAATTTAAGCTTGAAGCTACCTAATACATAATAAAAGAAATGCATGCGGTAATTACAATACGACAAACATTGCGTTATTCACGTGATAACAGAATCAATATCATATCTGCAAGTAACTTAAGCATGAAACTATAACAACTAAATTATAGTGCAAGTAAATAATGAATAAACAATAATAACATAAATAAATTTAAAACTAAAATTGCATTAAAAATCAAAACTTGATGTTCATTAAAGCATGTAATTATAAAATAACTAAGAATTCAATATGGTGCACAAATTTGAGACGGAAAAGAAATAAGTGAAAGAGAAGAATTCTTTGTTTGTGCAGTCACAAAAATAATGCAGGAGACTATCTAGCTGCTATTTTGAATACTCGACTTCTTGTTAGGATAATTGATCTCAAATGCCCTCTACTTCACAATAAGTTTTGCGTTTGGATTCTTTCTCTCCCATTCTCGAAAACTCGATCACAGATAATTGACTTCCCAATTTTGACTTCAAATTTTGACATGGAATCTGTTGGCAACAACTCCTTTTTATGGCACAAGTCTACTCCATACTTCTCCTTCATTTGCATCCACTACACATATTCCATATTTCTAACTAGCTATTTTGGGACATCTTAACTTGTTGCCAAAGTATTTTACTTGGGCAAGCATCATTTGATCTTGGCAGTTCATCCTCCCTTTGATCTGCACTTGAGATATTTTCTTATTTTCTAGATATTTTATTCTGATCGGGGTAAAATGCGGTCAACATTGGGAATGTCCAAATTTTGATAATGCCTTCCACATTTGTATTCCTGCACTAGTATGAATGCTCTGAATATCGCTGAGCTTTTAGCAATAAAATGCAAGAAATTAACATTCAATAAAATATGCAATAAAAATGCATTTTTTCATTTATCCTGCTTAAAATGATAAAGTTGTGTATCTAGCCTAATTTTCATGTAAATTCATGCAATTCCTATAGTTTTAACCTTTGTAAATTATTAAAGAGTATGAAATGTTTTTAAAGTAATACTAAATAGCTCTCAAAATTGAGATTTATCACACCCTTAAACTTGAAACTAATGTTCGTCTCGAGAAATGCTTCCTTATAATCTTGTAGAAATCAATGGTTAGCATCCACCAAGTCTATTAATATAAAGTTTCTCGTAGTGATCTCAACATTAGGGTCCATATTCAAAAATTTCATCATAAACTAACAATTTCTAGCCTTGGCTTCTAGCTTTTGGTGATTGGAAAATTTTTTGACTATCATTTCTTCTTTCTATTTACTAATTACAAACTAGAATAATATTCCAAGTTTTCTTACCCATTAAATTCTTCCATTATAACCATCTTTGCTTAATACATAAATTCCAAGAAGTTTTATCAAAGTAGTTTCCTAGGACATCTCTACTTACTCACACTTTTGGCAGCTCAAATACCTTTGAGAATTTGTAATGTTTTTCGCATTCTCATCTGGGCTAGCATTTATACTTAACTTCTCTCACTTTCCATATTTCCAAGGATGACACACTTGAGCAAAGCGATACACCTAAGAAAAAGAAATAACGTTGTGGCATTTTCATAGTTCCTAGAATGACATACTTGAGTAAAGCAGCACACCTCGAAAAATGGAACAATCTTAGAGTTGAAGCAATAGTTAAGTTGAGGAATACTTTTAAGAAATCATGGCTACTAGTTTTTATTATTACTATTATTATTATTTCGCAATATTGTTCACATTGATTGCATAGCTAACTACTTTTGTTGTTTTTATTAAAATTGCTCAACCTAGGGTTCTACTCGCCCTAAACTTAAGGTCTTCACTATCCGGCTCATCTCCCCCAAACTTTAATTTTTCTAGGTATGAAGAAATGAGGCTTTAAGCCTTTTGGTTTAATATTGGGTGCATTCTTAGTATAGTATTGTAACTAAGGGTAATTCAATCGAAGCTTAGAATTATTCTTAAAATTTCCTAATACCAAAAGACCATTGGCTAAACTAGATGAATTTTTATTGAAAGGATCGGTAGCGCGTTGATTTCATTATTTGGAGGTAATCGAGTTGAAAACCACGTCACGGGTTCGATCCTGAAAATCCCTTTGAATTTTTCATGCGTTCTTCCTTTATCAACAAGCTCAAAACGCAACCGGCACAAAGCTAGCATAAACTAACAAACAAATGGACATGACAAATAACATAAAGATAAGAAACTTAACTCTAAACCAACACACTCTATATTCGAAAAACCAATGAACTTACTTTTTCTTGAAATCTAAAACAACGTCGTGATGGACGACTAGGCCTCCCTTGATGGACGCATTTGACAACAAAGTAGGGGCAAATGTCCTATCCACGAGAATTTTCTTCCCATCAACTAAACCCTCACAAAAAGAATCCTCTACGTACTATCTTCTTCTTTAAAATATTGTTATACAACCATATTTAGCTTCTTCCTCTCCAATCTCTTTCTTAACGTAAGATTTACCTCTATCAAATGGGAGAAGGTTTCTGCCCCCGAGCTTTTGTCACCCTAAATCCGTCACCTAGCTAGCTCCTTCAAATCCTCCTCAAGCCAACAAGCTAAGCCTTTCAACCTTTCTAGCCATTAAGAAACATCAATAAAGAAAAGTAAAAGAGAAAGATAAAACAATAAATAAAAAATTCCAACATAAAGTAATCTATGCTTATTCCAAAGATTTGAATGGATATTAATCTATCAGCTTCGTAGTTACCAAACACTTATAGGTGGGCTTGTTTGAACCATTTCTTTTATGATTACTGCACTAATAAATAGAAGAGATGAAGACAAAACCCAACCAAAAGTTAACTTCAATTTAACACCAATCATCATTTTTTTTAATAAAATTTGAAGGAACTTTTATCAAAATTGAGGGACCATACGGTTATTTAACCAAAAATAAAATATAACAGCAATTTCAATTGTTAAAAAAAAAAAAAAAAAAATGAGGAAAGTGTCTGGAATTTTCTTGGAGACGGAAATGGAATCTCCAGAAACACCCTTTCCATTTCTTCCTTTTTAATATAAATCATTTTGGAGAATCCCTTTGTTTTCCTTCAAATCCAACACTTCGATTCCTCTCTTTCCTTCATTTCCTTTCTCAACTCTCTTCCCCAATTCAAACACTACTTAACTCCCATATAATTATTCGGTACATCGTCTGAATCATCGCAATCAGGTAAATTCTCTCAGGCTTTCTTTACTCCTTTTTCTGGATTTCAATTTGATCGTTTTGGTTCATGGATCTGATATGTTTTTTTTTTAAAGAATGGCGGAAGAACATAGATGCCAAGCGCCGAAGCTGTGCGTCAACAACTGCGGGTTCTTCGGGACTGCAGCGATGCGAGATCTGTGTTCAAACTGCTACCGAGATCTGCAGCTCAAGGAACAGAAATCCTCCTCCGCCAAACACGCCCTAAACCAAACTCTAACATCCCCCGCCGCGTCTTCATCCTCCTCCGACTTCTCTCTGTTGAATCTCAAGCCGGCTTCCCCGGAGGAGAGCCAGCCGTTGGCGGAGACGACGGCGGATGTAGCGCCGCCCCAGGCGCAGCAGCCGAGCCGATGCAGGACGTGCAGGCGGCGCGTGGGATTGACGGGGTTCAGGTGTAGGTGCGGGTTGGTGTACTGCGGGACCCACCGGTACCCGGAGCAACACGGGTGTGAATTTGACTTCAAAGGAATGGGGAGAGATCAGATTGCGAAGGCCAATCCGGTGGTGAAAGGGGAGAAACTGCACAAGATCTGAGGGAGGAAGGAGAGGGACAAAATTGTCTTTTTCTTTTTCTTTTTCTTTTTCTTTTCAAAAAATAATATTGATGCTTGTATAAAAATGATAATAATATGATCTATATTTCAATTGTGTACCCCTTATATGATAAAAGCCATTCATTTCGACCTTTACTATTGCCAGCCACAAGGTATCGATCCAAAGTACTAAAGTTTGGGAGTCCATTTTTTATATATTTATGGTTAAATTAAAATTTTAATCTACTTTAGTCTATTTGGTTTCAAAATCTAAACTTTATTACTTATAATTTGGAAAAATATAGAATTTAGTCTCTATAAAAATAAAGAATTTAATTCCTATAATTTGAAAAAAAAGAATTTAGCGAATTAAGTAGGTAAATGTGATATATAAATTATGAAAAAAAAATTTCCAATTAATTATTTATTTCACACTCTCATCATTAACGACAAAAATAATTAACTTCTACTTATTTTATTCACCAACAATTACAAATGACAGATTATTTTTTAGATTTTATCAAACTTTAGGGACTAAATTCTAATTTTTCAAATCATAGGAATAAATTATATATTTTTTTCAAACAATAAAGACTAGTTTAGATTTAGAAATTATAGGACTAAATTCTAGCTTTCATCAAACCATATGACTAAATTTATAATTTATTCTATATTTATTCACGATGTATGGCCAATTTTTTTTATTTAATTGTTCACCATTGTACGAAATTAATGGGACTAATCTTTCATAACAAACCGGATGATTTCATGACAAACTAGATGATTCATAATATTTAATTGTCAATAAAACCGTGGTAAGAAATTAATTGAGAGGTACGTAGTAGACATGAACAAAACTCATAACATTTTGATTAGAAAAACCACAAATCTTGATAATTGCAAGTCAAATATTATATCTTATAAATGCATTAAAAATCTATCTTTAAATATCAAAACTTAATTTCATGCTCATAAATTACTGAATATATAAACTTTCAAGTTAATATCTAATATATTTTTAAACTTTAGGCAATATATATTATAGTCTCCTACCCAATTAAATATTTGAAGTGTATTTCACAACTACTAGATATATATTATTTTGCTAAACTTGAAAGTAATTTACATATATAATTTTGTAAAGGAAAATGTATTTTACTACTTATAATAATAAAGATAGAGGTAGTATGTATATATATTCTAAAACAAATTTATGCAAAACCAATATAAATAATTTTTACATATACATGATATTAAAAAAACAAATAAAAATCTCGAAGAAACATAGTGTTTAGTATAAAGTTACAAAGGAATGAAAAAATATATATATATAAAGAAAAAAAAAGTACAAATGATAATATAATTGAAATGAATATTAATTGAAATATCATTTTCTTCCCTACATTTGAGTTTTGTTTAAACTTTCAATAACTTCAATTTTAGTTCTAAAAATTATATAAATTTAAAGTAAATATTAATTGAAATTAATTCAACAATGTTAATAATTTTAATACACATAAAGAAAATAAGTAAATTTATTTCAAAATTTTATTAAAAAAAAATTTTTTTGAAAGAAAAATTAACAAATAAAAAAAAAAAAGTTTTCATAGCAACCACGCTTAATTATTTTAGGAAGTTTGTGGATTAATCTGATTTCTTAACAAGTAAAAGAAAATTTAAAGTTCACAAATGAAATAGAATAAACTTAAAGTTCTTTGAAAATTGTCAAAACGAGCAGAGCTCAAGTGATACTAATAATATATTAACATTGACTTGATCATTGATTCGAGACTCCTTTTATATCGTCATCTACGTAAAGTTTGTGGTCATCACTCCCAATAATCTGCACTAAATGTTTTTTTACAAATTTGAAAGTTTAAAAATCAAAATTAAATGAATTTGAAAGAGAAAATATTTTAACCATAAATATTATGGAAAAGGAAAAATGAATAAGGTAAAATAATTGAAAACGCGTGTATAATGAGATTGGAACTTTGGCAAATTTAAAATTTAGGCACCAAATACGGTAAGGTCCATTGTAAAATGTAAATAATTTTGTTGTGTATATAAAATATAGTATTTAATATAATACCCCTGCGAGCCATAGTTTGATAATTCGATTGCTATGCTTGAATGAGACACGTACACATGAAATCAACAATTAAAATAATAATAAATCTTTTCCTTTATTTTTTTTTAATTTTTAATTTTTTAGTTTTGTTTGGCGACAAAAAACGGCGTTCCATCTCTTTTAAATACGCGTTTGGATTGGAAGGTAGGTTGGTTGAATGCCGTAATAAAAACTACGCGTGAAAACCAAAACACGGGACTTTGTGTTGGTTAGTTGGCTGGCCATCCAAATCATCTAGAAATCGCCCAACCTTATTCCTAGTTTTATTTGCATGTTCATGGCGGCCGATTTCATGCTTTTCTTTAATCATTTTACCTTTTATTAAATGTATCCCTTAATTCTTAATCACATTTTCCTACATTAGGATTAAGTCTGCTTTAGATTTTCCTAATAACTGGGGCCTGAGATTTTGTAGAACACTATATAAGTTTATGTAGCGATTTTTTATTCTTTTAAAGAGAGTAGATGGTCACCGTTTATGTCTCTTGAAGTTTCATTTTGATTTTAATAATTTTAAATGAGAATGGTACATCCTCTCTTCTCCACCTTCTTATTTATTTATTTATTTCGTCTCATTTGATATTTTGATTTTATTTTGAATTTGAAGAAATCAGATTAAATTGTAGCGAATAATCATTGAGATTGGAGATGAAATTTATAGCAAATTTGATCTGTTCTGATCCCTATTTTATCCAAGCTTTTGTTATATGAGTGAAATTTGATTCTGAAGGAGTTGGTTGAATTAGTGCACAAGGAATTGATATTTGAATTTGGCTTTACTTGGGAGTCAATCCAGCCGAGAAGTTTTGGTATTTTATTTGGTAAGCATTACTTAAAATTTGCTGCATGTCTAATGTGAGAATTTGCCTTGGATTCTAAATTTGGATTAATCACAACAGTGATTGAAGTTGTAATTAGAATTGCTTGATACTGTTATGATATATTATGCTAAATTTTGGCTACATAATTTAGATTTCTTTTTGTGTAATTTCGGTATATTGTATTTGGTTGAAGTTGATATTACTCTTTGTCTGTAATTTTGGGAACTTGTTTAGATCCCGTTGGTGTTATCCTCTTGAATTTGATTTTTTTTTTTTTTATGTTAAGATGATGAAATTATTTTGAATGGGGTAAATACGACGGGTAAGGACATTTTAGCCTTTGAAAATTTGAGATTAGGAATATTTTGGTTGACTTCAATAAATTTGTGGCGATTTAGCCAATTATGGCGAGAAACTTGATTTTTCTAAATTTGTGTTACTAAAAAAATTATAAAGAAATATTTAAGGCAGTCATAAACTATGGCAAAGAATCGTTATTCCTAGAAATAGTCGTTGACTCTTTGAGATCTAAGGAATTGGACATGAAAATTGTTAAAGAAGAATTATGAGACTTGTTTGCCCAAAGTTGTTCTTATAGGGGTCAATTTAAAAAATTTAGATGCTGAAAATTGGCATTTGTCTATCTTTCGACTATTTTAAATTTTGAGACTTCCTTAGAAATATGTTTTTTGTGACCTTGTTGACTACATATGGTTGTCGTTTGTAATTAAGTTCAACCTAGAGGGTATTGTATATTCTCGTTTTGATGCAACTTTGTTTGCTTGTGATTACCTACAAGAAGAAGAGATAGATGTTCTTTCTCCATTTATGTTCTTGCACGAAACCTCATTTGAGCACTTCTATTGCATACAACCATTATGGCAGGTTTATAAACATTTGGACTCATTCCTTTTTGATAGGAAAGAGATTTGTTTTATTTGAGAGTATTTTGTATCCTTTGATTAATTGCATGTCGTTTCGATGTTGCACAATTTTTGGTTCAACAGTGAGATGAAAATTTTAGTTTGATATATTGTGATGCAGCATTTTGAGCATTCAAGTTTGTTAAAGACTCAGTCTCTGAGTGTCTTTTTTATACATAATGTATTATTTTTGAAGAGTTCGTTTGTACCGGTTATGAGACTCAATTTTGTGTTGCTTATATCGTTTGGAGGGAATTTCTCTCATTGGTTTAGTTTCATGTTATTTGGCAATGTTTTGTTTTGAAATCTTGTTTATTGTGATTTCGGTTTTTTAGAAACATTATATGTCAGAACAAATTTTAGTTGTCGTTGGTGGATTTCGTTTACTATTCTACAGATGATTCTGAGGTTTTGAAGGCCGCTCTGATTTGCTCATGAAGTAAAGTTCTTATCAAGGTTTGTCTGAAGTTATGATATTAAGTTTTAATCTAGGTTAGTCTGAAGTTCTGAATCAGTATTTGTTGCCATGGTAATATGTTCTTCAGGAAGGAATTTGTTAATTGTGAATCACATTTCACTTTTTATTGTAGGTTAAATTGTATTTACTTTGAGGTAAAGTTTGGTAACAATTTAGAGTGTGAGATTTTTGCGGCTCATTGAAAATTCCACTTTGATTGGATGTAGTGCTAGTTTCAAACAATTTAAAATAGGTGATTCATTTTCTTTTCTTCATCTTCTTATTTATTTATTTTGTTCATCATTTTGATTTTATTTTGAATTCGGAAGAAATCAGGTTAGATTTCTTACTCCCAATAACATTTATTTAAAAATATCAATCACATATGTGTTGGAGATTTACTATTTTTGTTGGCTTATCTTATAATATTTTGACTGTTAAAGAAAATTCATTAAAAAAAGGGGTTAATTTCTAATTAACTGATTGTCACAAAGATTGAATTCATGGTAGTCCTTTTAATTTTTAAACTTCTTTTCAACGATAAAATAAAAAAATTTTGTAATGATTAAAACTCTCAACAAGTTGTTCACATTCACAAGGGTGTTTTTTCTTAATGAATTTGATTAAAGGGAATTTAACATGCATATTCAAGTAGGAGATAAATATTACATTTTCATCCCAAATTGGTTTTAATTGCAAAGATATCCAAATGATTTTTTA
>JBBMEG010011484.1:0-18352 GCA_037832605.1 Cyclanthera cordifolia
AGATATTTAACTGATCTCTCCGCGAGTTGGAGTGTAACTGTGGTAGGCCTATCTTCACCAATGCTAAATTCCTTGTAAATAAACAAAGGCATCAGGTTAATGTGGCTCAAAGACCTTCAATGCATCCACCAATGGAATATTGATGTGAATTTCCTTGAGAATGTCTAAAAACTTATTTAATTATTTATCATCTCTTTTCTTTCTATCCAACCTTTGAGGATAAGGTGAAAGAGGTGGAGTAAACACAGGGGTTTTCTCTTCCTTCTCACTATCCTTGGTTGAATTATTTGGTCATGGCCTTTTGATCTTGCAACATTCCCCTTCATCTATAGCTAGATCTCCCAAAACTTTACCTACAACGTTATCTGCACCAATGATACCTTCTGCATTGGCATCTGTACTTACTTCATCTAGTAACTCCACATTCTTATCTTTCAACTGCTTCTCCTTTAAATCCACAATAACAGATTTCCCACTTTGAAGTTTAATAGCTTGAACTTGCACTTTTCCTTCTCTCTTTGCTTGCTTATTGTATGAAGGAAGTTTTTCTAAGGGTCTGGTCCTCAATTCGAATGCTAGCTGCCTAATTTGCAACTCTAGGTTTCTCATCGTGGTTTGTTGACTATTATAGCTCTATCAGTCTTGATGATATATTCTTTGGACATGGTTTCCAAAAACTCCTTATTGACAATTTGATTTTTAGAAATTTCGGTTGTACAAATTTTGTTGATTCCCATATCCTTGATTATTGTTTATGTAGTTGGAAGAATTGTTTAGTTTTGGTTAAGACTGAGGATTGCTAATTGCATTCCTTGGCTGAGAATAAAGAAATCATGATGATTCCTCCTTCCAGGTGTATAATTGCTTCAATAAGAATAAGAATTTATATGTGGTTTAAAAGGATGTCCAGCTCCCATATACATGGCATTCGCTGAATTCTTAAAACAACTATAACAATTCTTAAGCTCGCCACAAAATTCTTAGCCTCTCTAGTGATTGATTAATTGTTGATGCATTCTGCAATCGTGATGTTAACAATTGAAGAATCTTCATCATATTGGCCGATGCGGTCATTTGTGCTTGAATAGATGTAAGTGCATCAAAGTCAGCTTTCTCACTTTTCTTGGCTACAGTTGTAGAATTTCGTCCATTGTTAATTATCCATTCACACAGTTTTTAAAAATATTATAGGCTTCATTATAATTCTTTCGAAGTAAAGAACTGTTAGCAGATGCGTCTAACATCACTCTCATAACTTGTTCTAACCCATTGTAAAACTGCTCGATTTGAATGGAATAAGGTAGACCATGGTTAGGACACTTCCTCAAAAGTTCATTGAATCGCTCCCAGACTTGACTAACTATTTCATCATCATACTGCTTAAATCCTATGATTTCATTTCTAACTTATACATTTCTAGTAGAAGGATAATATTTCGTAATAAATTTCTCAGCTAATGTCTCCCAAGATGTGATAGTGCCAAGAGACAAAGTATCCACCCAAACTTTAACACTATTCCTTAAGGAATAAGAAAACAATGTAAGTCTTATGTCATATTATGTTACAATGTGGATCTTTGATGCAAAACCATGAAATTGACCAATGGTTTATAACATTTGAAACATCATACGCTTCAAATCAAAAGATCTTGCTATAATCTCAGGCCTTACAATTCCTAAGGTTAAAATATTGGCTATAGGGTTTGGAATCCTAATAGTCTTATTCCTCTCGTCCATTATAGGATTGGGGCCAGCATTCACATTGTGGTTAACATTGTCAATTCACATTCGGTACATTAGGTAAACTATTACCTCCTTCTTGAGCCATTCTGATTCTTTTGTTCCTTCACTCCTGTTGACATCTACGGAGATAACTTCTCTTGATTCCAGAATAAAATTTAAAAAGAGTGTTGAAACGCTCGCTCATGCACCTGCACAAAACGATTGACTCAGTTAACCCTTCCAAAATAGAATATAAAATAGCTAAAATCTAAATCAGTCTCCAACAATAGCACGAACAACTTGATGGGACGCGAGGAAATGCTAATGTTTAAATCAAAATAGGAAGTGGTTCGCATTGGATATGCCCTAAACATCACTCTGGCGCCTTGAAAACACAAGTGTACGCTGTCAATCATATCAAGTAATAAGTATATCCAAGTCATTTCCTCAAGGACCGACTCTTTTAATTTATTTCGTATTCTGATTTGGGTAGGTTAAACAGACACAAAAGTTGGGTGAAATAAGTTGGAATGCAGGTGAGAAACACATTGTCAATGCAGCAAGTATTGTCTTTAGTCAACAACATCAAGAGCAATACTCACTATATTGAAACATGTATAGTAAATAAATGGATGCTAAGTAATATACATCACATTAATAATAAAAATACAAAGATCATTAATTAAGGTAATTGGAATGGTAGAAAACTAAGTTTATGTTGCACATCCATGCCTTATGCCCAAAGCACATCCTTTCTTAATGCAACCCACATTAAGGATGTGGTACACATTCATTAGTGGGCTGGCTATAGGAGACCTTCCATAAACCTGCTAATTCCATACTAGAGACCTAATAACAATAGTAAGGATCTTTCAATTTACCCTTTTCTTCCGAAGCAAAGTGAGCAGCAAATGAAAAGTCGACCTTTGTTAGTTAAACTACTTACTTTGTAAACAATAACATCTACCTTGCCTTAATTAGTTATTTGGTTACCTCATTAAAAAATGAACATACAAATTAGGGGTGAAAGAAAAACCAAAAACTGGCAAAACCGGTTTGGTTTCTTAGAACAATATTGGATCATTCAGTTCAATATTTTAGAAAACCAAAAATATCGGTTCAGTTTCGGTTCATGATAGAAGAACCAATAAAATCGAACAAAACTGAGTATATAAATAATATGAAAAAAAAATTGGTGCTTAAATTTGATAGAAAACCAATTAAAATGTGAAATATGAAGTAAATATATTGTAAATATTATGATACTTAGGAAAAGTATTGTTTTTTTGTTAGTAAAATGAAATTCTAAAAAATCAAATTCATAATAAGACAAAAAGTTTGAAAAATAAACCAAATTTTTTATCAAAAATCAAAACCCAAAACCGAACCAAAACCAAACCGAACCAATTAAAGACCGAACAAATGGTTTTATACTTTATTGGACATCAGTTCGGACCAAATTTTTGAAAAACCGAGGATATTGGTTCGGTTATCGATTTAGCACAAAATCGACAAAACCCGAACCGAAATCATCCCTAATACAAATACTTAACATGAAGAATGTTGTAAAAAATAATAGAACCAGACACTTCACACAAAGAATGCATGCAATAGTCTATTTTTACTAAGCAATCATAATGCAAGGGACATCGCCAAAAACAGTACGACCAGAACATCTACATAGTGAAAGCATACTACTACTAAGTAATAAGTAATGAACAGTAAAATAAATAACATAAAATAAAAAGAATAAAACTTGCATTAAAATTGGAGGTTCATAAAAATATAATATGCTGTAATAAATGTTAGACAGAAAAATAAAAGTATAACATGATTAGTAAGAAATCTCTTGCCTATGTGCCACTTATAGAAATACTGACGACTTTAAGACAACTACCTTGCACTTCAACTTATTGCCAGGTAAGTTGGTTACAATATCATGTGCAATGGCAATGTCCTCAGCGATGGGAAGTTCTCTCTCTCTACGTTTTACTAGAAGTCAATAAAAACAATTGACCTCCATACTATACTAAATCCAAAATTCTACCACATTTATTTGTTGAATAATGCTCTCTTATATAGGCCAAGAAATCCCTTGTTTTTCTCCTCATTATTTCACTTCCAAGGTTTTAAGATACTAATTTGGGAAGTCTTTGACTTTGTCCTTGCTTGGGCAAGCAGCAATAGATTTGAGTCATTCAATCCATCCTTGAACTACATTAGACCATACTTTTTATTTTCTCAGTAATTAATTTGATGCATGTAGAAGTGGCTAGCATTGGGAATGCCCTGCCTTTGTCAATGTTCTCAGCAACATAACTTTTGTACTTATGCACCTATATGGGAATACGACAAGCATCAGCAACAATTTGGCTACATCGATGTCTTAAGCTTCCATTTCATGTGCTAATAATGAATGATCACAACATTAATAAGCTTTAAGCAATAAAATGCGAAAAACGTTAAAAAAACATGTCTTAAAAGTACATTTTCCATTTATCTCATATATAACATGCATAAATTGACAAAGTAATGTATTTAGCCTATTTTTTATATGAAATCGTGAAATTCTTATGATATTATCTTCTAAAGCACATGAAATCTTAGTAAAAGTAAGCTAAATAACTCTCTAAATGGAGAGGTGTGAGTTACCTAAATCCTTCGTCGATAGCTAGCCACTACTTGATATTAGTCAACATCCTTACATCATTCTTAATGAGTAAGATGTCATATACATACAACAATATGAATGGTACTTTCTTGTTAATGATCTTCTTGTAAACACAAGGTTCATCAATGTTTTGCTCAAAACCATATGATTTAATTACATCATCAAATCTCTTATTCCAAGATCTGGACGCTGGTTTCAATTCATAAATGAATTTAACAAGTTTGCAAACCTTTTACTCTTGTCCTTTTGGTACAAACTCCTCTAGTTGGTTCATGTAAATTTCTTCTTCAAGATTGCTATTCAAAAATTCAGTCTTGACATCCATTTACCATATCTCATAGTCATAATATGAGAAAATGGATAAGAGAATTCTAATAGGCTTTAACATAGCAACATGGGAGAAAGTTGCTTCATAATTCACCCATTCTCATTGAGTGAAGTCATTTGCTATAAGTCTAGCCTTGAAGGTTTGCACCTTTCCATCTACACCGACTTTTCTCTTGTAGATCCACTTTCACCAAATAGGTCTTACATTCTTTGGTGCATCTACAAGGAACCAGACTGAATTAGAGTACATCGATTCTATTTCTAGGTTCATAGCTTTTATTCATTCTTCCAGTCAATATCCTTCATTGCCTTTCCAAAAGACAGAGGATCTACAACATTTTTCTGGATAATGTTTAGTGTCTCCAAGACACCTATATAAGGAGCTAGATTACTCCTAATCCTTCAACTGCATTGTAGTAGGCAACTTTCCTGACTGGGCATGATTTGACTATCAAATCCCAATGATCCATCAACTATCCCAGCAAACCGTGGTTTGAGTTATAGTTCTAGTTGGGTTGGGTTATGATTTTTCTAATTTTTGTTGGGTTGGATTGGTTTTAGGGTTGACCAGTTTTTGGCTAGTTCAACTCAACCCAACCTAAACTAAGGAATAATATATACATATATGTGTTTGTGTGAGAATATAAACTAATTAATAAGATATGCTCTTAACATATTGATAAATAACATGCATTAATAAACTATGTAATCTAAGTTCAAATATAAAATAGGTAACCTAGTCAAGTATAATATCATCTAACTTTTATTCACTTGTTTACATTTTTTGTGATATGAATAGAGTTATTTTATATAAAAAAGAAGAGATTAACACAACCTAAAAACCCAACCCAACCCGAAAATATAGAATTGAGTTGGGTTGGATTTCTCTAATGCATAGGGTTGGACGGGTTGAAAGATTTACCAACCCGAAACTTTGGGTTGGCCCTAAAAATCTTCCTACCCAACTCAACCTGGACCATGTACACCTCTATTGATTAATTTTCAGCATCTAATGCTAGTGAGCTGTCAACAACCCTTGTTGACCTTCCTGCAACAAACCTTGTTGTAGGAATCATAACATTATCGAAATTTAATTATTTTAACACTACTGTCGATCAAGGTTTATGGTCTCGACATAATCTTCTTTTAAGAATGTTGTGTTTGTCAATACAAATATTTTATCCTCATTTGGGTTAAAAATAACCCCCCCTTCTCATTTTCTTGGGGTAACATACAAATAGGCATAGCTTTTAACGTGGTTCTAACTTCTTCAATTTTCCATAACTCATAGTGTGTCTCGGAGACACTATTTGATAACACCATTTTCAAAATATTTAGCATGATCTCCAATGCATATCCCCAAAACGATATCGAAAGTTTAGTAAAACTCATCATCGACCGAACCATTTCTAAAAGGGTTCTATTTTTCCTTTCTAAAACTCCATTCTGTTGAGGCGTTCCATATGCTGAGATTTGGGCCTTTATTCCATATTCTACCAAGTAGTTTTATTATTCCAAATCCATATACTCTTCATCATGATTCGATCGTAGTGTTTTAATCTTTTATCTAATTGGTTTCAACCTCGACTTTAAACTCCTTGAATTATTCAAGAGTTTCAGATTTATGTTGTATTAGATAAAGATACCAATATCATGAGTAGTCATTCGTAAAGGATACAAAGTACCCATACCCTTCCCGAATATTATCATTCATCGGACCGCACAAGTCTGAATGTATAAGTTCTAAGGGTTGATTAGCTCTAGCTCACTTTGTTGTAAAGAACCTATTGGTCATCCTGTCTTCTATGCAAGATTCACATACATGTATAGTGTTCATCTTTAACCCAATTAGAAAATCAATTTTAACTAACCTTTCAATCCTATTGAAATTTATGTGACGCAATGATAGATGACAAATATATATAACATATTCAAGAGAATTTCTTCATCATTTGTTTATTCTACTATTACTCATTATTGTTTTTGAATAATATGCTTGAAACAACTTTTCCAATACTAACTTTTAGGACTATTATCTCAGAACTAACTGCTCTCAATGGTCATTTGTCTTAAATGAAGAACAGACAGGTTTAATGCCTCCTTAATCAATTATCCAGAAGTTGGAAGGTGTTTCCACTAAACAAGATTCAAGTATAGGTAAATCCAATTTACCTTCCTTATCATTCTTCTTCATTTCTTTGTACTTAGAGAACAATTCCTTTTCCAATGGCTAAGCGTGTGACAATGGAAACACTTTCCATCCTTCTTAGTCTTGACTATTTTACTTTGGGTGCATTGCCATTATTCAACCTTCTCTTCTTATATATTAGCCATTGAGGTCCAACCTCCAAGCTTTGTTCTTGGGCTACAAGCTCTTGAGTTGAACTTCTTTTAGACAATACTTGCGTCCACTTTTAAGTTCATATAAAAGATCAGCATTTTAGAATAAAATTTTCATTATTGAACTTGTTTGTTATAGCTTTATTCATTTATGCAGTATGGAAGTGCGTCATTATTTAAGAGATATTCACCATAATCGATGTCCCATCTTTATCTTTCGCATTATGAACTTTTATCCAATGTACCAAGACTGCACAAACATCCAATGTGCGCATTTCATTTTGTCTTAAGTCGTGACCATGCACAAAGGACTCTTGGAAAGACATTTGTGACGTACGCCAAAATATAGACTCAGCATTTTCATTAGCATCATGCCAACGAACATGCATCTTGTGAACATTTCAAGTTGCATAAGCTACGGGGTCTAGAGGATCATTATCTGTTAGAACAAGTTTTTTGTTGTCCAACAAAGAGAATCATGTTGATATTGTTTTTCCAAATTAGTTCATATTTTCTTCAGTTAATTTGTCAATAGACAATTTTGAAATTTGTGATTAAGGCATATTGTTAGATTATAAGTTAAAAGAACATTTCATTTTTATTGCCATTTCAAAATGTCATTCATGGTTTTTGCATAAAAATTGATTTTAAAACTTCTCAAGTTAAAGTCACAGGAAACCCTACAAATATTAAGTAATGTCATGGTATAACTACAAATATTTAGAGCAAGTGGCATCAGGGGATGGGTCAGTTGCTTTTCCATAGCGTGAGACTCTTCTCAATAGAAAACCAATACCAGGATAACTCTTACCCCTATGGTTTCCATTACCATTTCCGATCTAGAACTTGGTTAACTCCTCAACCAATCACTTAATAGTGTAGCACATCACTCGAAACCGCCAATCTCTCTTAGTGAGTGTCATCGTAGGATAGGTCAGCTACCGATTGACATCACAGTCTTATCCCTTTCGAGAAACTCGTCCTTATATTGACCCTAGTAAACACAATTCGTAAGGGGTTGACTCAAAACTACCGACATGTAGCCCCACTAGTATCTCACGATGTAGTTTTCTATGGAGATTACAGGATCAGTTGACATTAATCATTCTCCCACTATCTATTTTGAAATAGGGTTACCTCCCACTCAGATGAACTAGGCCAATCCTGTTCATTCAAGTCTCAATCTTTTACTTATGTTGGTAAGATTGATTTTAATGTGAATTACAGAGTTTTATACTAAACAACCTAATCACATTATTTTAGCTTGCACAAAATGATCTAGAAATCATAGTCGTTTCAACCCAGGTCGCGTTCCCAAGTAGAGGGGTTTTGTAAACCGTCATCTTAAGTACCTTACTTCGACAAATGCTTCCTTAGACACGATTCTCTTCCAACCAATCATTACAGAATCAAATTGTTTTTTAATTAATCCTATTAACTAAAGATATTTAATGATAGCAATTAATCCTACTAATTCTAATCACTTTTATGGATTATTAGGCTCTACCTCTTTTAAATAATTTAAATGATTATATTCTTTTTCTAGCATATTTAAAATGAATATTTTTTGTTGTATTTGAAAAACTATTTTTCAGAAGAAAAAATACACAATCCATACATCCAGCATATTCAAGAGCATAACTAACGATTATTTATTGTGTGATCTACATGATAAACAATCCTAAATATGGAATCCAATTCCTAAAATATATCTAACATATTTAACACATATTTAGGATGCATGAATCTTTTTAACCTATGGTAAGATGTTAAATCTATATGACATACTTTATGCAACAATCAAGACATGCAAATAAGTAACATATCATTTAAAATAGTAATTGAACGATTTAATGTTTGGCATATTTATAGGAATTTAAAATTGCAATCCTATTACACAGATACTCCAAGACTTCTTAGGTTTTCATTTTCTCAATCTTCAAGAATCTTTGACAAGAAAAGAATGAACCCTTTAAATATTTCCCAAATATTTTCCAAAAAAAAAAATAATAATAATATTCAAATGAACACCAAGTTTAAAGATTTCCCAAAAAATTATCCATAAAAAATCTTCCAAAGATTATTGATTTAATTTTAAAATCTTCATAAAATCTCAATTTAAAAATATTTTCCAAGAATATTTGATAAATGACTAGAGATTATCTTAGTTGATATACTAATTAATTTTACTTCTGATTATAATCATTATACTTAAAAGAAATATAGAGAATTAAAATTATTAAAATTCGAATTACTCAATTAACATTAAGGCATTGGGGTGTAGTGGTTTAGCTTAGCATGGCATTATGGATGAGCTTGGCTTGAATCCAAACCTATACCCAACTTCTTGGTTTATATCTCATAGGGTGGATGAAATTTTCATCCTCTTTTATGGGGGAGGATATTCAATTTTTTACAATATATCTCATATATTTTATTAATATTTATCCAATAAATTTCAAACCCATAATATATCGAGTATATTATAAATAAATCATATAATTAATATATTCAATATATTAATTCTCTACTATAATCATTATCCAATAATTATTAATTCAATTAATTTGTTCAACATATTAATTAATATTATCCAATAATTATTAATTCAATTCATATGTTCAACATATTAATTAATATTATCAATTTAATAATCATTCAATAATTACTAAACCAATTAATATATTCAACATATTAATTTATAATTCTCAAACTTAATAATAATTATTAATTCAATACGTCTAACATATTTATTACTTAGAACTCAATAATTATCTCATAATTATATAAATAATTTATTCAATAAATTAATATTTCTTCAATAATATTTATCCAATAAATATTAAAATAATATATCCAATATATCATTTAATTAAGTTTAACTATTAAACTTAACACTCCTATTAATTCTGTCACGCATAATTAATCCTTGAATTTGATCTTCTCAAATTCATTCTCTAATGAAGCAGTGTACTAACTACTATAAGCTAGCTCGAGGACGGGTAGACCTATAGGTTGAAAGTTGCAACGACTAGAGTTCTAATCCCTTCTCGTTAACATCAAGCTTATTTCACTAAAGGTCTATGCTAAACTTTTTCGCACTATATGGTAAGTTATTGTCCACGGATATAATCAGTCATCTGTTATATGATCCTATTTGTAATTCACAGTTTGGTCAAATGTTCGTTCTACCCCTGTGATTACATCTTTCTCCTTAATGACCATTGATTCCTCTAATGAACAAGTTGTTTATAGTCTCACTATAAATGAATGTTCTCTCTGGCCAATGACAGGCTATAAACAAGTTGTTTAAACCCCAAAATTAGTTCTTAAGAAAACAACTCTACTTCTTCCTTAATATTAGGGAATGCGTCGTTCGCAACTACTCACTACGACAATCCCCAATGTGGGTGGCTTATTGACCTAGTGCTAATTGGCTGGTCTCACACATGCACATCAAATGACGATTTCATAAAGCAAGAGTTCACAAACTTCTAGTCTCGTCTTTTGCAAAACTTTTTTTTTTGCATAGGAGCTTCCACTCACATGTCTCCACATGAAAAACTAGGATCAAGTCGTTTATAACTCTTGCAAATCGAGTCGCACCAATAGTGTTACCAGAACTTAGGCATCCTAGATTTAGGTTATAAACTTGGAACTAGATCTACTCGTATGTCCCTTATACTTGTTTAAGTGTTCATCTAAATAACAAAGGATATATCGACATTAATCCAATTAATGCAATAAGGTTGATTGACGTTTGAATATTAAATGCGCCATTTATGGAAAATAATAACTCTTATTAATAACTCTTATGGAAAATTGGCTGGTCTAATTGGCTAGTCTCACACATGCACATCAAATGACGATTTCATAAAGCAAGAGTTCACAAACTTCTAGTCTCATCTTTTGCAAAACTTTTTTTTTGCATAGGAGCTCCCACTCACATGTCTCCACATGAAAAACTAGGATCAAGTCGTTTGTAACTCTTGCAAATCGAGTCGCACCAATAGTGTTACCAGAACTTAGGCATCCTAGATTTAGGTTATAAACTTGGAACTAGATCTACTCGTATGTCCCTTATACTTGTTTAAGTGTTCATCTAAATAACAAAGGATATATCGACATTAATCCAATTAATGCAATAAGGTTGATTGACGTTTGAATATTAAATGCGCCATTTATGGAAAATAATAACTCTTATTAATAACTAAAAAAATTATTGAATGTCTACCATTAAATGGTTGTTCTTAAATACAAACTACTAGGCCTAGAGCATAACCCCTACCAGAAAGATGATCTATCTAGAAAGAGTAAAGCAACTACTCACATCATTGATAAGGCATGCATAATTTTGGCTAACCATTGTAGAAAATTCCATGAGATATGTATGGTAATGTGATAAATGCCAATGATTTGCTACCATCCAAAGACAATCACCCGAAGTTCATACAAATATGATGAGACCTTGGCCCTTTGTGAAAAGACTCAACTTAAATAAAGCCTATTTTGAGAAATTAATAAGCATGCATGCCTAAAAGCTTTAAACAACTTATAATCTTAAAATAAAACATGCTCTTATTCAATTTAAAAAGAAATAAGTTTAACATGGTTTTAAACAATAAATTAAGCTCATGGTCAGAAATTAATTAAAACATAACAATAGGAAAAACAAAATTTTAAATAGTTCATGCGAAATATAAAATAATGTTAATAAATATTGGGACACGTGTTCTCTATGTTCGTACAACATCTGTTTCCAACTCAGCCACTCTTGTATGTCTCCTTAATTGGAAGGGAAAATAGTAAGGGTCAATAATGGGAATTAATCAATAAGGACGCCTATCTAAGGTACATAAATGCATACATTAGCTCAGCGTAAGCACAATTAGTATCTACAAACTAAAAGCTAATAGGGAGCTAGATCTTCTTAGCTCTAAGCTTAGGAACTCTCAAGGTTCAGCGCACAGGTATCTAAGAGATCATGGAAAGCAACAAATAATTACGGTTAAACAAAACACAACTAGCCCCGCTCCTCAGGAACACAACTTGTCCTGTAAAAAAAGAGCAAGTACCAACTTCAAGCTCGGTATCCTAACGAGTTAGAGGGACATATCAATCCAAAGACTCAAAAGACCTAGGGAATACCCTGGTCAACGACTCTATACAACAAGGAAAGGGTATGTTAACATCACATGTGTTAAGGGTCGTGGCCTACATGCCTAGTAGTTTGCATTTAAAGAATAAGAATTTAATATTAAATTTATGTTATTAATAAAGGTTATTATTTTCATTAATGATGCATTTGTTGGTACACTATTTCATTAGATAGTGAGTTTAAAGAGTTCAAATTCATAGATTAATTATGTGAGACATAATTTATAAGAGTTTTAAGTTTAATGGTTAAACTTAACAAATGTATTGGATATATTAATTTAATATTTTTTGAATAAATATTAATACGGATTAATTAATGTATTGGATAAATTAATTATAACTAATTATTGGATAATTATTGAACGGTCTCCTCTGTTAATATGCTGAACATATTATTTTAATAATTATTCCATAATTATTAAGTTGAGAATTATAATTAATATGCTGGACATATTAATTGGTTTTAAATATATTAGATAATGATTGGATAACTATTAAATAGAGAATATTAATTAAAATGTTGGACATATTAATTGAATTAATAATTATTGGATAATTAATAAAGTAGAGAAATTAATATATTGGATATATTGATTAATGGATTTATTTATTTAAATAATATATTTGATATATTATGAAATTTGAATTTATTGGATAAATATCCATTAAAAATAATAAAATAATATATGGGATATATTGGTCAAATTCGAAATTTTTGCTCGAAGAAAATTTCGTGAATGGATGAAAATTTCAAATTTCCTATTTAAATATAGAAAGAAAAAATCTTGACTTTTCAGATATTTTTTAATATTGGATATTGAAAAGATATTGTATTTTTCTTATTCAAATATTTGATTTTCTACTCAAAATAGTAGGGTCGAGATCTTTAGCCAGACCTATAACAAAATTTTCAAGCTCCCTACCCTAAAAGACTTCTGACCAAGCACTACTAACACTCTTCCTTTTGTTATTGTTCGCGAATCCCACCCTCGTCGGAGCACTACTAACAACCGCACTTGTGCAAGCCAATGTCGTCACATGGCTCGCGTTGGAGCAGCAGCGAAGCATCGATCCGTAGTCGTGAAAAACGATGTCGCTGCTCGGATTTCACCATCACTCGATTCATGAGTATACCGCCGTCTATTTTCCTTGTTGCTTTGAGGGCAAGAAGATGTGTTGTGTTGCTCTTTTAAGTTTTATTTGAAACTCCATTAATAAAGTTTAGAGCTTGTAAATAAAAGAGAGAATAAGTTTGGGGTAGACAACATATTTTAATTATTTATTTTAGTTGTGGGACCCATGAGCAATTATGGTGGTTGATATTTTAAAAATGGAATTTTATAATGGAAAGTGGTGAAAATCAATAAAGTAATGTTGAATAAATTGTGTGACCTTTTTAGCAAGATAAATAATAAAAAAAAAATAATAATAATTTGTGAAATGTTGGTGTTCCTTCTAGCTATGGGACTAGTCAAAAGTATGTGAAGGGATCGATGTGGCAAGCCATAGTCCATGTAAGTTATGTATTAAGTGTTAACTCCACAATATTTAGTTAGACCAAAGCTTGTTTTATGGTTAATTTAGCCTTAACTCATTTAGGAATAGTGAACCTTGATCATCCTTGATCACCCAAAACACTTGTGGGCTGTTTGACCAGCGATGATCGGCGCTGACTAAGTCACAAGTTTTTGGTCCCGAAATCCATTTTTTGAAGTTAGGTCCCCTTAGGTGAAATTGATGCCCTGATTCCATTTTTAGAAGCGGTTCAGCAAATCGAGGTCTAATTCATCTATTTTGTATGTGTATTTGCTTATGTTGATAAAAACCTTCTTTTGACTTACTAGAATTGTTTTTACGGTCATTCCAGGTAAATATTTCTTACGTAGATTGTGTGGACCTTGTACACTATTTTGTCTTACCTTCATGTGAATATATTGTATGCAGTATGTCTGGCTAAGCATGTGGATATTTAGGATGTTAGATTATCTGGTTATGACGAATGTGAGCTATATTATGTGATGCTTTGTGATGATATGTGATAACATGTTGTTGTACAACATGTTAGTTAGGCTACTATTGTTATTATGAAGAGCATGTAGGAATGATGTTGATGTGAATATATGTTGCTTGTTTTAGTACTGTGCCGCATGCTAATTACCGTTTACTAGTATAGAATGTCAAACGTGTAATTTGGATGTTAGAGGTTTACATGTGTGCATGTTAATTACTGTTTAGTACTATGAGATGTCAAACACATAATTAGGATGTTATAGCTTAACATGTGTGCATGTTAATTACTGTTTAGTAGTGTGGGAACTAAACATGTAATTAGGATGTTACATATTTGCTTCTGTGTCATGATTGGTCACTTAGTGATATGGGACGCAAAGTAATCTGCCTTGACAACTGTTTGGTCATGAGTCATTCCTAGATAGTTCAATTAGTTTTTCATCATCTAGAGGAATAAGAGGATGGGATGGACCATGCCTTTCTCATCGTTGGAGATGGAATGTATTTGCTCCATCCAATAATCGGGGATGTGATGTCACATGCCACCCTTGACATAGCCTAGTTTCAGGTCTACTTGAGCTAGGCCCTGATCATAGTGTAAGCCTGATCATAGTTTCAGGTCTTTAAATTCAAGTGATGGGTGCTGACGGGTTGTCATAGTTGTTGTCAAGGGTCGACGGTAGTCGTGTTCAGTGTACACCGTTCTCGAGTCTAAGTTAGGTATGTGTAGACCTAGACCAGGGCAGTCTATGTATGCCTACACATTGTCAGGTTTATAGTAGCATGCGGTGTATGCGTACACGTTCTAGACACTGGACGGAAGGCTCATCGGGATACATCAGTACATCATTCGTTGTTGAGTTCATAGACATTAGTTTGAGTGAGCGCACTCGAGGCCCCACAAGAGAAGCATATGCATGTTTCTCGAGCCGTGGACGTGTTCTGTGTGCTAGCAATATTTAGGGTGAGTGCACTAACGGCCTCATAAGGGAGACATGGGCGTGTCTTCAGGTTGTGTAACGTATCTCATGACCCAATTAGTGTTGCGCTCTGTTCGAGATTGGTTGGGCATGTGTTTACTTGTTGGTGTAGCTAAACTATGTATATTGTATCCCGGTTAGAGATTCTTACTATATCAGGATGGCTAGCTGGAGAGGATCTGGTAGGATCATATGGGAGCGCTGCATATTCGTATAGATATTTTTAGTTTTAAGTCATTCTTTCGTCGTGCTCTTGAAATTTTAGGATAGTTATCTTAAACAAGCTTTTAATTATTTTTATTATTTGTAAACTCTAGCAAGAGGCTAACTTATTTGTGTTTAAATTATTTAAGACAGTATTTTTGTTTTTTTTTTTGAATAAACGGTTTATTTTAGTTATGACAGTTTAAATTCATGCAAATTAGTAAGGATTTCATGTTACAATTATTTAGAAAAGCCGAGTCCTTACAACATACTCCTAGCTTCTATTCCCCAACAACTGGTGCTGACTGAAAATTTTCAGCCAATAAGAAATTGCCACATCATGCATCATTATGAAAACATTTGATTAAACTTTTGGGTCAATTCTAAAAAAATATAATTGTTGTAGAGCTAATTTTACTAAAAATTGGTTTATTTGGAATTTGTGTTCAAATTAAATAATACCCAAGCCACTATAATAATCCAAAGGCCCATTAAGCTTAGGTCCAATGATTAGACTTAAAAGTTCCTAGAGGCCCCAGCTATACTCGATCATACTTAGCCTAAAGACCCACCATATTAGATTAGAATAGTCATTTAATGTAAGTATATTTAAAACAACAAAATAACATGTAGATTAATATGATTAATCAAGATAATTAATTGGATTAATTATTGGAAAAACTTTTGTAATCACACTCTTTCGCTGTCTTAATTGCATTTTCTTACCCTATATTTTCAACAGCTAAAACTCCTGGAGGATGGCCAAGTTCAAATTAAACATCTAGATGGTTGGTCAAGAGGGCCAGGATCACCTTTAAGGTCGGCCAAGTCAAAATTCAACCCTTAAGGGGTCGGCCAAATAGGGTTAGGACCCCGGAGGTCGACCAAGTCCAAATTTGACCCTCTAGAAAGTCAATCGAAAAGGCTAGGGATCCTTTGGGAGTGGGTCATGGAGGCCAAGACCCCCCGAGGGCCAACCAAGTCCAAATCTTAGTTCCCTAGGGAGTTGGCCAAGAGGCCTAGAACCCATGGGGGGTTAACCATGGAGGCTAGAACCCTAAAGGGTCAGTTAAGTCCAAATCTGACACTCTTTGATTGAAAGTTTCAAGTCCTCTAAAGGTCAACCAAGTCCAAATCTACCCTTAGGGTGTCGGAAATGGAGGCCATGACCTTCTAAGTGGTCGAGCGTGAGTGTCATGACCCCTTAGGAGTCGGCCATGAAAGCCACGACCCCCTAAGAGTCAGCCAAGTCCAAATTTGACCCCTAAAAGGGTCAAGCGAAAGGGTTATAACTCCCAAGGGTCAGTGAAGTTCAAATCTGACCTCATAAGAGGTTTGCCGAGAAGGCCAAGCCCCTTCAGGGGTCAACCAAGTCTAAATCTGATCCCCTATAGAGTTGACTAAGATGGTCATGACCCCTCGGGGGCTGGTAAAAGAAGGCCAGGACCCTTTAAGGGTTTCCCATGGAGGCTAGAATCCCTCGGGGTAGTCCAAGTCTACATCTTATCCACAAAGGATCGACCAAGAAGGCTAGGATACTTGGGAGTTGACCAAGTCTAAATCCGATCCCTTAGAGGGTCAATCGAGAGGGCCATGACCCATAGAAGTCAGTTCAGTCCAAATCTGACCCATAAGGGTCTACAATTGTGTAAAGACCTGACCAAGACTAGGGTCTCATCTAGGCCTCTACCATAGATGCATGAGTAAATCGATCTTTAAAACTATAGACATGTCGAATAATGCATTCATTGAAAATGAACCATAAAAATAGTTCATGAAATATGAGTACCCAGTTCCAAATCGTAAAACTAGTCATAAATCTATCGCATATCTCTAAACGTCAAAACAAATGAAATTAAACATAAGTAATGCGAAAATGATAAATGACACGATTTCACATTCCTCTCAGCTTCATATCAACCATCTTCAAAAAGTTTGTGTGTACTTGTGAAAATCCATAGTGGATAGGATGTAACGCTCGGGGTTAGGAGGAGTACATGAATGAACCAAGTCCACATCCGAATGAGAGGGATCTTGGGGGATAGTCCCATGGTTAAGGTTTAAGAGAATTGATTTGTACTACCTATACCATCAAGGTGCACCTTCATTTTCGGTGGCTCAAACGAAGGAACTTCACAGTTAAGCGTGCTTAGCTTGGAGTAGTCCTAGAATGGGTACTAATTAAGTTTGAGGATCTCAAACTACAGCTTTCTAGGAATTTTCCATTAAAATTTATCAAAACATCATTAATGAGTCAAAACTAACACATCAAACTATCAAAAACAGGCTCAAAGCATCAAAATTACCGTGAATACTCTATCTGACGAAACGACTGTGGCTCGTGGCTAGCACGTGAAACAGCATAGAGGCGCGTGAATAGACACGTAGGAGAAAACAATTGGGCTCAATAGCGACATGGCATACTGTGAGTAGGCAAAACCATGCTCAATAAGCACTATGTCAAGTTCGGGAGGTGCTGCAAGTTCGGGCGATAGAACGTTTGGCTTCGATTAGCTTCAAGAACGATGGTCTAATCTGGAGCTATGGGTTGTGGCGACGCTAATAATAAGGAAATCGTTGCAAACTCGATCAAGTTGATTGACTGCTACTCCGATCATGTGGGGATGAGTGAGGCTTTTCCACGCGTTTGGTCCTGGTTCGCGCAGAGACTGCCTCCTCTATGTTCCCGAGCATAGAAATTAGAGAAGACACGATGATTATGTCGGTGCAGTGAATAATGAGGCAATAATTTGCCCTAAAAAGATGAATTTTGTCCTTATATAGCTGCATAAAAGTTCATTCATTTACCAAAATGCCACTAAACTCTAAAATGACCAAAATACCCATCATTCCAAAAATCCAACTTTGGGGGGGGGGGGGGGGGGGGGGGGGGGGGGGGGGGAGGAGGGGGGGGGGGGGGGGGGGGGGGGGGGGGGGGGGGG
>JBBMEG010011484.1:18362-31543 GCA_037832605.1 Cyclanthera cordifolia
GACAAAAATGCAACGAAACTTGAAAAGGAACAAAAGACCCATCATTCCAAAAATCCAACTTTACCCCTCCCCCCCCCCCCCCCCGGGTTATGACTCGTTTAAGTCCTCCAAATCCAAAATTAATTTAAAAATAACTCCTTGGAATCTCAGTAAGTGAAAAAAGCCCATATTAATTTATGAAGACGAAATTTTGGCTGTTATAATATTCCCCCTTAAAAAACTTTCATCCGTGAAAGTTGACTAAGGTAATAACAACACTAGAATCAGACGCAAGCCTTCTGTTGGCTCCAAAGCTCAAAAAAATTCTTGACAATGAAACCTTGAGAAATTTGTGATTCCCCACTTCAAACCTAAATTCTCGGAGTCTTCTAACTTTATAACTTGTTTGTCTTCAAGACTTTTATCCTTTGAATTTGAATCTCGGACTCCATGCATGACTGAAATGACTTCTTTTCGATGGCATCACTTCCAACGTGGCTTATAGACAACCACTTCATACCAAGGATCACATCAACCCATTCTTAGGTAAGATTATAAATGTGACTTCTAAAACAAGCTCATGAACAAGTAGGTATACAAATGCAATAATCCATAATTAACAACACAAACAAAGTGTAGAAATATTGGTAAGTTACCTGCAACATCATGGGTTAACTCATCAGTTCCCTTATTGGTCGTTGCGTAGGCTCTGCCTTCTTGTTAGGCTAACGAGCGGCATGTGTCTTGGCAGATGGATGGGTTTCATGAAACCCACCTTGCCACACTTGAAGCAGGCTCTAATTTCATAAGTCCACTGACTTTTGTGTCTCTTACCACACTTCTCGTAATCTCTCAACGTTGGGAGCTCTAACCTCGGGTGTTGGTAATCAGTTCGGTGGTGTTGCTCAAGTCTACTATTGTAATGTTGATTCGCATTGTAACTGTGTTAGTCGTGCTTGTGGCTACTATACTCAGACCTCATGTCTTTGTACTTCTCAAGGTCATAGTTGTAAGTACTCTTCTCATTGTAATCCTCATGCCCATATGGCCTAAAAGACTCGAATTTCCTCTTGCTTTCCTGACTAGCTACATACGTGCCAAAAACAAAGTACTTGTTCCTAAACTTCTTGTTTGGACTCTTAGCAAACGAAACGCATTCCCTGAAAGTCACAGACTTATGAATCTCAACATCCCTGTGGATCATAGGGTGCAAACCATTGATAAAGTACCTAATCTTTTGTTTCTCAATGGTGATCAGTTCCTTGACAAAATGGGTCAACTCGTTGAATCGCTTCTCATAAATAACCACAGTATCATCGCCTTATTGAATGTTGGTAAACCACGTGATGCCTCCTATCGATCAGCATCATTGAAATACATCTCAAAGAAAGACGTCTTGAACTCTCTCCAAGTCATGGGCAGCTTAGTAGGCGATATTTTCCTTACCTTTTGTTTATACCACTTCTTAGCCTCCTCATCCATGACAGAAGCAGCACACCTCACCATCTGGTGCAGAGGAAAGTCTATATGATCAAAAACATTCTCCTTATGGGATAACTAGGTCTCTACCACTAGCAGGTTCATAGAAGATCGGACAAACTCTTTTGGGTCAAACTTCTTAAAATCATTTATTATCCTAGTGTTATCAGCAACACCCTTGCTAGATCCTGACTCAATGTGATCCACTGGATCGGAATCGGCGTCAGTGCCTTGGCGATTGCTACTGCCTCGACACTCAGCGCTGCAGTGTTCTACTCTCTGTACTGTGTAGGAACAACAGAAGCAGAACTGACTTTCTAGCCTCCATGTTGGGAAGGTGCTTAAACTATGGGTATGATCCCTAGATAGAATTCTGAACTATTAACTAGATGGTTGCTAAGGCTTCAACACTTAGTCCAAGGACTGTTAACATTCCATGTACATAAGATGCAGGTTGCTCTGTACGCATGCTCATTGATCTAGCCCTCCTAGGGAAAACTAGAAATATATCTCCTCGACCTCCACCTTAACCCGCTTTACTTGAAGAATCTCGAGTGTTTCTCTTAGACATCATTGAAGTCTACAAGGCAACTCAATCTCTCAGCTCCATCCCATCTAGCAATTATAAACATATATTGCAATCAAAAGATAACATATATATATATATATATATATATATATATATATATATATATGTATATATATATATATCATAATAGGTCACCACATAGCACGGTACGAACATTAGACATGCTCAGTAACATATGATCATGATATCAGTCTCAACTTTAACTATTCATACTCTTATAACCTTAACTTGAACAGGTTACTTGGTGGCGACCGGCAGCTGAAGACCATAGGACTCAACGACTCACAATGTAAGTCAGTCTATAGCTATGACTCTAAGTTATGATAGCAACTGTAAAGGCCCGACTCATACTAGGGTCTCATGTAGCTTCTAAACATATTTGTCCAGGTATCGCATAACAAATTCACCTACCGAGTCTTAGTAGTGTAATTAAAGATATGTCTAGGTATCACATAACAGATTCACTTGTCGGGTCTTAGTAAGGTAAATAAAGATATACCTGGGTATCACATAACAGATTCACATATTATGTTTTAATAATGTAAATAAAGATATGCACGGGTATCACATAACTGATTCACTTGTCCAGTATTATAAAATATTGTAGTAAAACAGAAAATAATGGGCAACATGCTAACAAGGCAATACAGTAGAACGTGCTCGCATACAAACATCATGCGTAGCAATTAACATGCTTACCTAACAAGATTCACAATTTAACTCAATAATACGAGTCATTCAACACGGCATACAATCTTTCATAAATAACTCAATCGGGCATCAATAACTCATAATACTTATTAAGCTCCGAAGCATGCTTATAATTATCCACATGATCTCAAATTAAGGATATGTTTCCCTTACCTTGACTGAATTCCGCTAATTAAGCTCAAGGATCTCAAAATACAGCTTCCTAGGCATTTTCTATTAAAACTGGCCAAAACAGCATTAACAAGTCAAAACTAGTATCTTAGACTATCAAAAATCAACTGAGAGCATTGAAATTACTCAAAATACACTATCTTGAAATTTTTTTGTCAAAACGGTGGTAGCACGTGGCAGAGGAGTCGCTGGCGCGTGAAATGGCATGGAAACACGTGAATCAGATGCGTAGGGGACAAAAATCAGGCTCGAGAGCGACATGGCGCGATGTGAGTAGGAAAACCAAGCTCGAGAAGCGTTGTGTTAGGTTCGGAAGGTGGTGCGACTCGGGCGACAGAAGGCTCGACTTGGATTGGCTTCAAGAATGACAGTTCAATTTAGAGTTGCGGGGTTCCAACGATGCTGACAACGAGACGACAGTTACAGACTCGAGTAGGCAACTACTAGTTGGTTACTGCTCTAGTCTTGTGGGGATGACTGAGGGATTGCCACACATCTGGTTCTAGTTCATGCAGAGCACTATCAAAGTGGGGCACAAATTAGCACGAAGGTTGTCTCCTCGGTGTTGTCGAGCACAGAAATCAGAGAAAACACAATGATTGTGTCGATGTAGTGAATAATGAGACAATAATTTGCCCTAAAAATGTGAATTTTGTTCTTATATAACTATAGAAAAGTCTATTTATTTACTAAAATGCCACTGAACCTAAAATGATCAAAATACCCCTCTTTTCAAAATTCCAACTTTACCCCCCCCCCCCCCCCCCCCTCCCTAGTTCTGACTTGTTTAAGTCCTCCAAATCCAAAATCAATTTAAAAATAACTCTCGAGAATCCTGGTAAGTCCAAAAACCCTATTAATTTTCAAATACGAAAGTTAGGCTATTACAAATTGAGGTTATGACCCATGGATTTAGACTTGGCCTATCCTTAGGGGTCCTGGCCCTCTCGGTCGACCTCTTAGGGGATCGAATTACACTCTCACTCAATTTCTCTACATATTGTTAAATATCTCATTATCCAACATTAGAAAAGTAGAGAATCCTCCAAGCATTTATAAGTGTTAAGTTTTTGTGACTCTACATCATCTAACTTTGGTTAATTAAATGGAACCTTGGTTAAATGTTGGGTTGTGTCAAATTAGGTTTTACCTTGCAAGCCATATATAAGGCAAATCATTTGGGTGTTTTCTTCATGAGAGAGTTTAGACACCAATTTTGTAGATTATGATTTGGGCATTTGAATAAAAATTACCAAACTATGTTAATTTCGGTGTTGCTTTCTCCATCTTTTTCTTCTACTTTTTGATTCATCTCATTTATGCATTTGATTTATTTTGATTTTGATCTCAATTTAATATGAATTCTGGAATTTTGTTTCTTAGTATCAGAGCCACACTCGTTGTGTTTGTGCGGTTATTAGATTTCGTTCCCTCCATTGTTTTTAGGCTTCATTATTCTGCAATTTACGGCGGTGTTAAGATCAGTGCAAGCAATTAGAAATTAGAAATTGCTTTTGTTTTGGTTTTTTACCTAAAATCGATTATAGTCAACCATAGCAGTAGTGGAAATTGAAGTTAGAAATTCCAATTGAAAATGTTGAAATTCAGTGCTTGATTAGGAGATTTCAGTGGCAAATTTCGTTTTGTATTTAAAGAATTGTTCTTCATGTTTGATGGATTTTTTTAAGCTACAAATTCTGATATATGAAAGATTAAAGAACAATTTTTTGGATTATTATTGGTTGAAAATTTGGTGTAATTTAGATTTCGACACTGATTGAATTTGAGAGTTGTTTTTTGATATTGTGAGTGTAAATTTTGAAGTTTGAATTGTTCGCAACAATTATGACTTCTCTCTGTTTTTTTTTTTTTTTGAAAGAAGCATTTCTTTAAAGAACACAAGAGCCAGGAAGCTCATACAGAACTAAATCAAAAATTCCCGGGGAAGACAGTTCCTCCAACCCTCATTCCCCCGACCACCATCCAAAAAAGAGTCAAATAATCATAAAGATAGAGAGTTAGGCATCTCTAATGGGTTAGCCAACACGTCAGCCACCCGGTTACAATCGACTTCTCTCTGTTTTGTTATAACCTTCTACAAATTTATGATATGGATAATTTTCTGACTAACATTTTGAGTCAATTCGAAGTTGTTTTGTAATTTTGTTCATTGGAGCTTGATTTTTTAAGATTATTGTTGTTAGTCGACGAGTTTGCTATTATTGCGAGTTCAATTTAGCAGTTGTGAAGCTGCGATTTAGGATCAATTCGGCCAGAAATTGTGAAGTTGATAATGAATTCGTGAAGTGGTTTTTGAACGACTGGAATTTGTGATATCAAAAGCAATTTGGTGAGTTTTTCTATTTGAGTAAGTGTATAAATTTGTTCATATCAATATGGATTGTTAGAAGCACTCATAAGATTGGCTAAATTTTGAATCACGTGACTATTGATTTATACATATATTGAAATATTGGGTTGGAATTTTCTTCCATATGCATATTTTTTGAAATTGTGACAACATTTTGAACTGAAAATTTTGATTGTTTTCTGCTGGAAATTTGAGTCTGTTTTAATTTGAAAATTTTGAGTTTAAAAATTACAATTCGGATAAATTTATTGTTTTGTTGATTTTAAGATTATTGAGCTGAAATTTAAAAATTCTAAGATTGATAATTTGGAGATTGCTTTGATAATTTTTTTGGATAGATTCTGATTTATTGAATAGTTGTTATTATTTTTATATTGGAGCCTTGTTGTTTTTTGTGATTATCTGGTTTTTTCTAAAATTTGATAATTCTGATGTAGATGTCTGCTAAATTTGTATTCGATAAATTTGATGGGAATGAAGTTTTAGAGTTATGGAAAAGGAAAATAAGAGCCATGTTAGTGCAACAAAAGGTTGCAAGAGCCTTAGACAATTCACTGAAATGGCCTCTAACTACGACTGAAGATGAGAAATTAGAGGCATCTGAGAGCTTACACCTTCATTTATCTGATAATGTCCTTGGGAGAGTCAAGTTTAACATATATAAACGACGTGGCAACTTTGTCGGTCAAATTAGAGGAGTTTTACCTGTCTAGATCTTTGACCAATAAGATTTATCTGAAGGAGAGACTATTTAGCATTAGAATGGATCCTGCTAAGGGTTTAGAAGAAAACTTTGACGAGTTCAATAAAATTTGTGATTACTTGGTCAATACAGGAGAGAAGTTTGATGTTGAGAATCAAGCTATACTTCTTCTCAATTTGCTACCCAAAAAATACAGAGAAATGAAATCAGTCATTAAGTATGATTAGAGATACGTTATCACTAGACATAGTCTTGGACACTTTAAGATTTAGGGATTTAGAGATGAAAATTGAGAAGAACGATTATGAGGCCTGTTTGTTAAGAGTAAATCTTCAAAGGGCCAGGGCATTAAGTCAAGTAAATGGAGCTCTAAATCTACAAAGAATAAGGAGCCAATTGAGCAGAAAATATTTACTTGTTATTACTGCAAAGAAGAGGGACACATTAAGTACAATTGTCCTGTTTTGAAGAGGAATGGTAAGCTACCTGTTAGGATAGCTAATGATGATTCAGCTAACCTTCTTGAAGATTATGATTCGGTCAAGGTGTTTATGACCGTAAATTCTGAAAATTTTGATAATTTTGACATCATGATAATTTGTGGATTATAGACTCGGGTTGTTCATTTCATATGTTCCCCTATAAGCACAATTTTGAAAATTTGAAAACTATGGACACTAGCAAGGTGTATTTGGGAAATGACCATCAGTGTGAGATTAAGGTAGTAATTTCAGTTTGGTTTAGCATAGATGACGGTTGTGTCAAGATTCTAACCGATGTGTAATTTGTTCCAAGTCTTAAGCGAAACCTTTTCTCGTTAGAAACTTTTGATGTTGTTGGTTATGACTTCTCTTCTCGTAATGGCTTACTAATATCTATTAGTAAAAATATCATAATTAATATGTCTGGGAAGCTTAAAATGAATTACAAATTATACAAGGAAAAGATTTTCAGTGCGAGAAAGAAGTAATGTAACAGCCCGACTTTTCACTCCCTGTTTTGCAATGTTAGTTTTGTAATTTTGGGCTTATCATGAATCCCGAGAGTCATTTTAAAATTTAACTTTTGGTTGAATGTATTTATTAAAGTTACATCTCGGAAGGTGTGAAGTCGGAATTTGAAAATAGGGGTAAAATAGTCATTTTTAGCTTGAGGGGCATTTTCATAATTTTCCATCTCTTTTGTCCTTATAAATACAGCCAAAATTGACCTAATCATTAGGTTCATCATTTTCTCTCAAATTCAGCGCCACTGTCTTTTTTTCTGCGAAAACTGACAACCGCCCGACAAGCCCATCATTGGCCTCAGACAGCCGTCGTGGCCTCAGACACCCGCCAGACAAGGCAATTATTGCCTCTCACATCCACCGACAGCGTCGTTTTCAGCGCCGACAGGCAATCATTGGCGTAGATTTCTGTGTCGTCGCCAGCGAGAGCCACTCGGGTGCTGCCACGCGTCGCCACCGATAGCCTCTGACCGCCAATCATTGGCACGTTCATCACCGCCGACAGCCACTGATGCCATCAAACGATCTCAACTTCTGATTGGCCAGCGCGTTCCGAACTTGCAGCTTTGTTGGTCGAACCTTTTCCGCGAATTCGAGCCTGTCGCGTGTCCCAACCTCCAGCGCCTTCACTCTCCCGCATCAGCTTCACGCGTCAGAGACTGTTCCCCCTACGCCGCGTCACCGTCGCAGTCCGGCCACGCGCCGCCGTCATATTGCAGGAAAATTCCCAGGTAGGGTTTCTTGGGTATTTTTGACGTTCCGAGTCCATTTTTTATGGTTTCAAGGCCAAATTCTCAATATTTTACCATGTTTGATTAGTTAAGCTTGGAAAACGGCCTCGAAACACGTAGTTCGAGCACTTTAGGGATTTAGTGATTCTCCAGCCAAGGTAAGGGAATTTTACCGTATTTGTGTGTTCTATAATTAAGTAAACGTACGTATAGGCTAACTTGGATTAAAGTTATAATTGCGGAATGTCTTGTTTGCCAGATTTTCCTGTATTGTGATTTTCAATTTACTTACGATATTTATATTTTATTTGGGGTGTTATATGTACTCTGATAAAACCACGAGCAGGTGACTTAGTTGAAGGCCCGGGAGTGACATTCCCTAACAGGGTAGCTCCGAAAGTGTACTAAATTATCGTGTGGGACCCGGGAGTGGCATGTTCCTTCGGAATAGCCCCGGAGTCACCTTCATTACCCTTGAATGCCGAGACTGTATAAGACCTATGGGTCTTTGATACTGCATTTACTCATTTATCAATTGTTTCCCTTTTATATAATATTTGTTTGGGTCATTTCGGACCCGGTTAGGGATCCTTACTGAGTTTCATAACTCACCCATTTTATTTTCTGTGGGTTCTACAGGTACGCATGGACTTTACCAGGATGCTGATCGGAGAGACTGGAAAGACCATGGACTCGGGTTGTGTGGTGACTGTCTAGAACATTCCTTTCTTGCTGCCTGTTCGTTTTAACGATTTTATTATGAATGGGTTTCTGTGCAAGATGTTTCGTTTTATTGATTTATTACTTGAATTTTAACAATTGGGTACCCGTTTTACATGTTTTTGGACAACCTTTATTGTTAATAAATGCAGCCTTTATTACTCGGATTTCTGATCCTTAAAGATTATTTAGTCTAGGGATGACCCTAATTTGGGTCGGGTCCTTACAAGTAACTTATGATTTGAGTTTAAAGTCTCCTTTGAAATTTTAGGAAGACTCTTCACCTGAAATAGATGTTGTTTCCAAGCAGTTATATTTTGAGAATGAAATACTTTGTACATACTTGACCGATGCTTCTGCTTATATGCATCTTATGATTCTTTAGTTAACTTTTATGTGTTTATTAGTGACACTGCACGTTCTGATCCTATCTTTATTGCTCTTGAAACAGAGGATGTTCCTGCTATATTAGAGGGTAATGTTCAGTTGTTCGATAGGGAAATGGTTTGTCTGAAGAATATTGGTAATTGTATGCATGTGGTGAGATCTGACATTTGTGAGCATGTTGACTACAAATGGTTGTTTGTGATTAAGTCTATTTAATAGGGTATTGTATATTTTCATTTGGATGCAAATTCTTTTGCTTGTGGTTACATACAAGAAGATGGGATAGATGTTCTTTCTACATTTGTGTTCTTGCATGGAACCTCATCTTAGGACTTTTAGTGCATACAATCATTGTGGCAGTGTTATGGGCATTTTGATTATTCCATGTTTGATTATTGTCTTGCAAGAAATATGTTTGGTTAGTGTTATTTCAGTAAAACTACTTATGCAAATTGCATCATTCTGCTCTTATTATGAGTAGATGATTTTTTGGTTGCATCTAGTAGTTTGATGAAGTTATGAAGTTTGAAGATTTATTGGATTGTTAGTTTGATCTGGAAGAGATTTGTTGTAACACCCGACCCAAACCAGGGTCATCCTTAGACTAATCAAACATGCAAGTTTAAAATAATCTTTAAATAGCAGAAATCTGAGTAATAAATGCTGCATTTATTATCAATAAAGATGGTCTCAAAACATGTAAAACGGGCACCAAATTATTAAAAACCCATGTAAGAAAATCAGTACAACGTAATGTCTTGCACATAAACCAGTTCGTAATAAAAACATTAAAACGAGCAAGCAGTAAGAAAGGAATGTTCTGAACAGACACCACACAATCCGAATCCATGGTCTTTCCAGCCTCTCCGATCAGCCATCCTGGAAGAATCCATGTGTACCTGTAGAACCCACAGAAAACAGAGGGGGTGAGTTATGAAACTCGGTAAGAATCCCCAACCGGGATCAAGATAATTAAGACAATAAACACATATAAACAGGGAACAAAGAGCGAATGTGTAACAGCACACAGAGGTCCCGTAGGACCTAAGCAAGGTCGGGTGTTTGGTGGTTAGTGACGGTGACTCCATGGCTATCCTGAAGGGACATGTCACTCCCGGACCTTACAAGATGAATCGTTCACATCTGTGGCTACCCTGATAGTCGCTTACTCCCAAGCCTTCTAATAGTCGCTTACTCGTGGCTTACCCAAAAGATACGCTTAACGACCTTGTAACGTGCATATAACAGTAGTAATAGTAAATTCACAGTTGCATGAATAATTGACAAGTAAAGCACTTAACATGTTCCAAAATTTATCTAAGTTATTCTACACGCACAAGTAATTAGTTATAGCACTCGTAAGCTACTGATAAAAGCTCCTTACCTTAGCTGAAGAATCACCACTTCCTTTTAGGTGTTCGAACCACGTGTCCAATGGCCGTTTCCAAGCTTAACTAGTCAAACAGGGTTAAACAGTAAGAATTCGGCCTTAAAACCATAAAAAATGAACTCGAAACGTCGAAAATACACAATATACACTACCTGAGAATTTTTTGACGGCGGTGCGTGACCGGAACAGTAACCGGCGGCGGGGTGTGAAGCTCAAGCGCAAGGGACAAGGACTGCAGCTTCGGGCGTACGTGGCACTATCGGATTCGCTACCTTAGGCTCGGGTGACAAGAAAACAGGCTCGGACGGCGGCGGCTGTCGGCACATGTGGGGGACAACTCTGTTGGCGGCGCTGACGATGGCAGGGCTGTCGTGTGTGTTGATTGGCCAACATCATTTCTCTCAGCTTGCGATTGGTCGAGGCGACGGCTGTTGTCTTCTTGAGGCGATAAGGTTGTCGGCGGCTCGGACACTATCGGTGTAGAAAAACCACGGTAATGATTGATGTCAGGGGCTGTCGGCGCAGGAAATCTGCGGCAATGATTGGCGTCTGATGATGTCGGTGGTGACTGTGAGTGTCTGAATTTTACAGGAAAAAGAGGAAAAAAGTGATGTTGGCGCTGATTTTGAGAAAGCCAATGAAAACCTAATGATTAGGTCGGTTTTCGCAATATTTATAAGGACAAAAGAGATGGCAAAATTACAAAAATTCCCTTAGGGCTAAAAATGACCATTTTACCCCTAGTTTTCAAATTCTGACTTCACACCTTTCGAGATATAACTTTAATAAATACATTCAACCAAAAATTAAATTTAAAACGACTCCCCAGATTCCCGGTAAGCCCAAAATTACAAAATTAACCTTGCAAAATAAGGAGCGAAAAGTCGGGCTGTTACATTTGTTGTGTTTGGGAGCATTGTGTTTGTGTGCATTTTAATTGCTTGTAGTTTTGATGGTTGCACAGTTTGTAAGTTTATTTTCAGCAGTGACATGAAATTTGTAGTTTGACATATTGTGATGTAGGATTGGGGCATTTAGTTTTGGTATTTACTCGATTTTATGAAGGTCTTTTGTTTGCTCAATGTATAGGTTTGGAAAGTTGATTTGTTCTGCAGGCGTTTTGACTCAATTTGTGCTGCTTAGAGGGGATTTCTCATTTGGCTGTGTTTCATATTATTTTGGCTGTTGTAATTTTACTGATTTTTTCATATATGTTATTTGTGAGAACAAGTTTAGGTTGCCATTGGTGGATTCTGTTCACTGTTCTGTTGAAGTTCTGACATTATGATCAAGTTTTAAAGTTTTTAAGATGTGACAGCCCGGCTTTTTCCACTTTTATTTCGAGGTTAGTTTGACCATTTTTAGGCTTACCGGGATTTTCGGAAGTCGTTTGATTCTTGTTAGAGTTAAAAACATTTATTTTTTTAGTTTTATTCGAGGGTTACGAAGTCGGAATTTGAAATTGGGGGGTAAAATAGTAATTTTAGGCTCAGAGGCATTTTCGTAATTTCTGGCAACTTTTTTGTCCTTATATAAAAGGACAAAAGGTGAAAAATAATTATGTTTTGATTATTTTTCTAAAATTCAGCGCCGCCCACTAGTTGCCTCTCAAATTTCTGCGATTTCTGACCAGCCGCTGACAACGCCTGCAGCAATCATTGGCTGCGAAAATCGTTGTCGACAGCGTCAGCGTGTGTGTCAGCCGTTGTCGCCTCGGGAACAACCGCCGCCAGATCGACGAGTTGCGTGAAGAGAGAGACAGCCGCATCCAATCTGAAGCAGCGACCGTCCCTACCACCGTCAGCGCCGCTGTCGCCCTGTCCCCCACGTGTGGCGACAGCCGCCGTCGTTGTCAGAGCTCCTCAGCTTCGCATTGGCCAGCGAATCTGAGGCTGTCGTGTTGTCGCTCGAACCTGAGCGCGTTCTGACCCTGTTCCCGACCATTCAGCGCGCGCCACGCGTCCCTGTGGCGCCAGTTTTTGTCTCTGCGCGTGTTGCTCACGCGCTAGCGAGTTCCAACGCCACGCGCCGTCGCCGGCGACTTCTCCGGCCACGCGCCGCCGTCGGTCGCCGAAAAATTTCCGAATACTTGTTTTTGGGTAATTTCGGCGCTCTGGACCCGTTTTTTATAGTTTTAAGGCCTAATTCTGACGTTTTAACCCTGTCTCACTCAACGTTTGTTGGAGAACTTCTGGAAAACGCATTTCGGACCTGTAGGAGCATCCCGAGTAGGAACGAGCGAGGTAAGGGCATTAAATCCAAACTGTTTAACTGATTGATTGCTTGTTAGATAATCTTAAGTATTACTGGTTGGTTTTGATAGTGTCCATTATATGTGGTTGTTGAGTGAAAACTGTAATCTTTACCGTATGAAACCTGATTATGTCTCGAAAACGGATTGGCTTAGCCCTCATGGGGTTGCCCCGTTGTAATTAGGAAAACAGTACCGGGTAGGCTTATCCCCGGTAGGGTTGCCTCGGCGTGTGAACCACGAGGGTTCGGGTTGGCTTAGCCTTCGGGTTGCCCCGACATCATTGTTTTGTTTCTCCTGTTTGTATATTTATCCAGCTTATCATTAATTGTTTTACTGATGTACGATTTGACATGTTAACTTTACCTTGGTGAGTTATCATACTCACCCCCTTCCTTTTCTTCTGTGGAAATCCACAGGTACACATGGACTATACCAGGATGGCTGACCTGGCACAGCGAAGACCATGGGCTTACTGAGTCTTTTCTTTCACGTCATGCTTTATTTTGGTTCTTACTTTTCTCATGTTTGTTAGATGAGGAACTGGTTTTTAGTGTTAAATTACTTTAAAAGCATTGTGTTTCTTTTCCTCTTACTGTTGGATTTATTTTCTTTAAAGGAGTACTCCGAAACTTTCGAAAACTTGTGTTTGTTGATGTTTAAATTTTTGAAGAGTTGAAAGGTTATCATGTT
>JBBMEG010011494.1:0-31539 GCA_037832605.1 Cyclanthera cordifolia
TACCTGATGCTTATAGTGATGTTAAATCTGCTATGAAATTTGGTAGGGATGCCTTAACATGTAGTGTTGTTCTTGCCACTATTAAAATTAAAGATCAAGAATTAGGAGAAAATAAAAAATATAGTTCTGAGTCTTTGTATGTTGAGGAAGAGTAGAGAAGAGTCAAAAAATTTTAAATAACACTAGTAAGAGGGGTAAGAGTAAGGGAAGATCTAAGTCTAGGGGCCTAGTAAAAATTTTAGGAAATGTTATAATTGTCATAAGGTAGATTAAAAGGTTTTGTCCTGTCCTTAGAAATAACTTTGGTAGGGGTAAAGGGAAAAAAAATACTAGTGATGTTAACATTAGTGAAGAATATAATGAAGTACTAATTGTTAGCACCATTAGTGATGAAGATGCCAGAATCTTGGATTCAGGATGTTCTTTCCACATGACGCCTAATAGAGACTTGTTAAGTAACTTCCAATATAGTGTAGGAAGTAAGGTAATATTAGGGAACCGCCAAACTTGTGAAGTATAAGGCATAAGGATAATCCATTTAAAACTTCATGATGGTAGTATTCGAAGTCTAGGCGATGTTAGGTTTGTACCTAAAATCAAAAGGAACTTAATTTCACTAAGTATGCTAGACAAGCTAGGATACACAATTAAGTTAGATAGAGGAGTCTTAAAAATCATGAAGGGAATATGTGTAGTAATGAAGGGTCTATTAAGAGATACACTATATACTTTAGAGAGTTCAACGGTTGTAGGGTCGATAAACCTAGCTAAAGAAAATGATAACTTGAAATTTACTCTTTGGCATAGACGTCCAGGTTACATGAGTGAGCAAGGGATTAAGGAATTGATTAAACAACAAATTATTCTCAATTTAGCAAATAGTGACCTAGGATTATGTGAAGATTGTATCTATGGAAGGTCAAAGAGGGTAAAATTTGGTAAGAGTGATGCATTTTCTAGGAACAAATTGGACTATGTTCATTCCGATTTGCGAGGACCGTCTAATGTCTCTTCTAATGAAGGGGCTAGGTATTTTTGTCATTAATTAATGATTTTTCTAGGAAAGTTCGTCCAACAAGAGTTTGAGAGAAAATTGTAGGACGAACTTTTGACAATTGTAGACTTAATCAAGAATAACATGCTTTAGGAAATAAAAACCCAAAAACTTTAGCGTGTAGGAAATAATATGCGAATAAAAAACAATAGTTCGTCAAACAAGCGTTTGGGAGTAGCGTGTAGGACGAACTTGTGATGAACTTTAAACAAAATCATGAATACTTTACAAAGTAAAAACTCAAAAAACTCGTACAAATCTATCTGTATGATAATTAAAAACAAAAGTTCATCTAAAAAGAGTTTGGGAGAAGTGTGTATGATGTAATTTAGACGAACTTTAGACCAAATAGAGAATTACATACTAAAGGAACTAAAAACCCAAAAACTCGAGTAAATCTATAGGTATGAGAATAAAAAAGAAAAATGCGTTAAAAAATGGGTTGGGAAGAGTGTGTATTACGAACTTATGACGAACTTCAGTCCAAATAAAGAATTACATACTGTAGGAACGTAACTAAAAACCCAAAACTCGGATAAATTTATGGGCATGAGAATAAAAAACAGAAGTTCGTAGAACAAGGGTTTGGGAGAAAATTGTAGGACGAACTTGTGACGAACTTTAGATCAAATCAAGAATTACATACTTTATAAACTCAAAACACAAAACTCGCATAAATCTCTAGGTATCAGAATAAAAAATAAAAGTTCGTTCATAACGCGTTTGGGAGAAGTGTGTAGGACGAACTAGCGACTAACTTTGGTTGAAAACAAGAATTACATACTTTTAAAACTAAAAACCTAAAACTCGAATAAATCTATGGGTATGAGAATAAAAAATAAAAATTCGTCCAAAAAGAGTTTAGGAAGAGTGTATAGGATGAACTTGTGACGAACTTCAGCCCAAATCAAGAATTACATACTTTAGGAACTAAAAACCCAAAAGTCTCATAAATCTATGGGCATGAGAACAAAAAAAAAAAAAGTTCGTCGAACAAGGGTTTGGAAGAAAATTGTTGGACAAACTTTTAACGACTTTAAACCAAATCAAAAATTACAAACTGTAGGAACTAAAAACTCAAAAACTCACATAAATCTATGAACATTGGAATAAAAAACAAAAGTTCATTGAACAAGAGGTTGGGAGAAAATCGTAGGACAAACTTTTGACGAATTGTAGACCAAATCAAGAATAACATACTTTAGGAAATAAAACCCAAAAACTTGTATAAATTGATGGGTATGAAAATAAAAACCAAAAGTTCTTCGAAAATGGTTTGGAAAAAGTGTGTAGGAAAAACTTCCGACAAATTTAGCCTGAATCAAGAATTTCAAACTTTAGGATATGGTTATGAGAATAAAAAATAAAGTTCGTCAAAAAATTGTTTGGAAGGAGTGTGGAGGACGAAGTTGTGACGAACTTTAGCTCAAATCAAGAATTGCATAGTTTAGGAATTTATAACCGAAAAACTCGCATAAATCAATGGGTATTAGAATAAAAAGAAAAGTTCGTTGAACAAGGGTTTGAGAGGAGTGTGTAGGACGAACTTTTGACTAATTTAAGATCAATTCAAGAATTACATACTTTAAGAACTAAAAATACAAAATCTCTCATCAATTTATGGATATGAGAATAAAAAAGAAAAGTTTGTTGAACAAGGGTTTCAGATGACTGTGTAGGACAAACTTTTGACGAACATTAGACCAAATCAAGAATTACATACTTTATGAACTAAAAACCAAAAAACTGGCATAAATCTATAGGTATGAGAATAAAAAATAAAAGTTCGTCGTATAAGGATTTGGGAGTAGAGTGTAGAACGAACTTGTGACGAACTTTAGACCAAATAAAAAAATACATACTTTAGAAAAGGTCTTATCAAAGTTAGGCAACAGAAGGTTAACTTCTCCTTAAGTTCATTAAAGGCTTTCTCTTGCATGTCCCGCCATTTAAACACACCATTCTTTTTTACAAGATCATTCAATGGTGCACGTATCCTACTAAAGTCCTTTATAAACTTTCTAGTAAAGCTAGTTAATCCATGAAAGCTTCTTACCTCACTTGCTTTTGTAGGTGTAGCAAATCTCCAATTGCCTTAACTTTCTCATTGTCTACTTCAACTCCATTTTTTCCAACAATAAATCCAAGAAAGTTAACTTTTTTCCATTAAAAAACAATACTTATTAAGGTTAGCATAAAGTTTCTCATTTTTAAGTGTAGTTAAAACAGACCTATCAGGCTCCACATGCTCAAGCAAAGTCCTTGAATAAATTAAAATATCATCAAAATACACAACAATATACTTTCCTATGAATTCTCTCAAAACATGATTCATTAAACACATAAATGTACTAGGAGCATTAGTTAGCCCAAAATGCATAACCAGCCATTCATACAACCAAAATTTAGTTTTGAAAGTTGTTTTCCATTTATCTCCCACATGCATTCTAATTTGTTGATATCCAGATTTTAAATCAATCTTTGTAAATACACATGAACCATGCAATTCATCAAGCATATCATCTAGTCTAGAAATAGGGTGACCATACTTTATAATGATTTTGTTGATGGCTCTACAATCCACACACATGTGCCAAGATCCATCTTTCTTTGGAACCAAAATGACAAGTACCGAACATGGACTCAAACTTTCTCGTACATAGTCTTTCTTAATGTGCTCCTCCACTTTTCTCTGAATTTTCTTGGTCTCGAATGGATTGGCTCTAAGTTGGCCTATTAGGAATGACAGCCCTTGAAATGAAGTATATTTTATGTTCAGTTCCTCAAATGGGAGGTAGTTCTTTAGATAGTTCACCATGGAATACATCATTCAATTTTTTGTAAGAGAATTTGAAATACACTACGCAAAGAAATTGTGTTATAATTAGAACCCAAGTACTCTTCCTTGTACATAGGTACAAAGATTGGTTTTTGGGAAAGCAATGCCCTTCTTACGTCTCCTGACTCACTTTTTTTCGCTTGTTTTCAATGTCTTCACTTTTTTCACTCTTTCCTCAATTTTTCTATTGTTTTCATTCACTTCTTTTTTCTCTTTTAATTCCTTTTTCTTTAAGCTCTTTGTTTTTTTCCCTCTAACTTCAATTGATCAATGTATACATCCGTAGAACTTAAAGGTAAAAGAGTTATTTTTCTACCATCTTTTGTGAAAGAATACTTATTCAAATAACCATCATACATGACTTTCCTACCAAATTGCCAAGGTCGACCAAGCAATATGTCTCCATGAAGCATAGGTAACATATCACAAAGAATCTCATATTTATACTTCTCTAAAGAAAAAGTTATTAAAGCTTGAGAAACTACCTTCATTGCTCCACTATCATTGAGCCATTAGAGCCTATGAGGTTTAAGATGGTGTTGAATTGGAATTTGTAGGCGTTTGATAAAAAATGTGCTTACAACATTAGTGCAACTTCCACTATCAATAACAAGACTACAAGGAGTCCCATTAAATCTCTTTGACCATCAACGTCATTTTCCTTAAATTGAGTTGTAAGAAGTCTTCCATCTTCCAATTCCTCCTCATTTCCTTCAACTAGATTATTTTGGTCACTTTCCTCCTCATCTGTGAAAACTTCCCCATTTTTAATGATCATGGATCTCTTGTTAGGACAGTCACGACTTATATGACCACTTCCTTGACATAATCAACATTTCATGTCTCTATTTCTCTCTCGATCCTCCTTGTATCCCTTCATTTTCTCCTTGCCCTTAGAGCTTTCAGCATTGTCTTTTTTGTCAAACTCATTCTTACTTATAGGCTTAAAATCCACTTTTTCACTATTTGCATTATTTTTCCAAGTACTAGTAGAAAATGTAGTACACTTAAAAGAAGAATACCTCTTGGAGTTCTCTTTATCCTAAGCTAGTTGCCATTCAATTTTGACAGCAAGATGTAACAACTCCTTCATGTCAAAGTATGTTTGTCTATCAACTTGATGAGCCAATTGTTGGTACAACCCACCAAGGAACCTAGCTGTTGTATCTCCCTCATCTTCATTTATGCATGCTCTATTCATAAGAGTCTCAATTTCCTTGTAATAATCTTCTACAGTCTTGGACCCCTACTGCAAAGTATTGAGTTTTTGCTTGAGTTCTCAAGAATATTGTTTAGGAATGTACCTTTTTTCATTAGTACCTTCAATTCATCACATGTTTCAATTGACTCTTCATAATTTCTCCTCATTTTGATTTTAGTGATGCCCAACAAATATTGGCATAATTACTAAATTTCGCGACGACAAGCTTCAACTTTCTTTATTCACTAAAGTTGTTGCAATAAAAAAACATGCTCAATTTTGCTCTCATATTGTAAATATTCATCTGGATCAGATCTCTCATGAAAGGTAGAAATTTTAAGCTTCACTCCCCCTATTCCTCTTTATTCACCTCTTTCATATTGGTACTCCCTGTCAAACCTTCTAGGTGCTATCATCTCTCTTCCTCTCTCTTCCTCCTCCACACCTACCTCGACCAAGAGCTCTTCCTCCTCATGGATTGTATCCAGCTAAAAGGTTAATGTCATCTTCTTCTTCTTTTTCATTTTCAACTGCTTCATTATTAAAGTTATCAGTCCTTCTTTGTGGATTTCATAAGGCTATTTCCACTAGCTCCAACCTATCATTTAAATCATTAATAACTTTGAGTCAACCGATTAATGGCTCTAGATTGGTCTTCTCTATACCGAGCTTTACTAATATTCTCAACATTTCCCCCATCTTGATTCATGATTGAAAAAGTAAAATATGTAAAAGACCTCAAACACACAACTCACTGATTTTACACTCGGAACACTCTTGTTTATTACACACAAAGGTAAGCTTTTCGGAAGTGGCTAAATTATGATCAATGGTAGGCTAATATATATCAAATCTTGAAGTAGTGAACCTTTCAAATCAACCAAGACAAGAAAATAATGAAGTAACAAATAAATAACAAAATTAGAAATAGAATAAAAGGTGATATGGATTCCAGTGGCTTAATCATCTCACAAGGTCTTCAACTACTCAAGATAAGTTGGAACATTTGAAGTTATAAAAAAAAACATTTTATAATATTTTATGCAACTTTTTCAATTTTAAACTTGTTTTTTTCCTTTTAATATTTGTTCAAGCTATAAAAAGCCATGAATTCAGTTGTAAAACTCGGATTTGGATGAATGAAAAAATAGTTCTCGACAAGAGATCCTTTCTTAGAGATTTAGAGCATATTCTTTACTATTTGTTTCTATGTTCCTTTGCAATCCTTGTGATTGAATCCATATGTGCCCATCAATCAAACCTTAATCAAGTTTGATTGTAGATGATCTCAATATAGAACAAGATCTTCCATAACTTGCTTCTACATCTTTGATCAAAGAGATAATCAAAATTCTAGTCTTTTCTTCTTGGTTGTTCCAAATCCATAAGGAGGTGTTAATCTCTTAGATCCAATGGTTCTTGCTTCATTATAAATTTGGATCTTTGGGCTAAGAATTAGAGTTGCCTTATCAAAAAGAATAGTTGTTCCTGAATTTTGAATAAATTGCACACTGATTAGGAATTAAGCAAAAGAACATATAACGTTACTATTTTCAATAAGTGCCTTTTTTTGACAATTAAAGATTAAAAAAAAAGGTCTAAATATCAGTAGAAGGACAATTAATCAAATATGACCGTTATCAAGTGGTTTAGATTGGAAAGAAGAACATTGGATGCAACACTTATAAATTGTGCACTAAATAGAAATCAAATGAACGAATGTATTACTTTAATAATTTCAACAAGTGACCTTCTTGAATTATAAAGATAACAAAAAGATCTAAATTTCAAATGAAGGACAATTATTCAAATACGAACGTTATCAAGGCGTTTGAATTGAGCCGTCAGAAATTGGACTGTTTCACAAAGATTTGAATATTTTATTAAAAAAAATTTGTGCAAAGTCTTATGAGAGTTGCCAGAATACAATAAGAATTCAAGTGATCAACATGGTAGTATATAATTTTTTTTTTTGAACGAAAGTTCTTTTTCTTATTATGTTTCATTCTTTTTCAAAATCTAGAAAATGATAAAAAGATAGAATCAAGATCATAACAAATGTTGAATGATAATGGATGAAATTGAAAAAAAAGAGTCGGAAATTAGAGTTTAGAAAAGATGAACAAATTGCGGGAATTTAAAGATAAAATCCAATCTAGCGTATGTAGGTCACAAAGATGCAAGCTATTTTACGATACCAAATAATAAGGCAACCTGTTAAATTAACCCTAATTCCCATCTCAAAGATCCAAGCTTATAATGAAGCAAGTACCTTTGGATCTTAGAGATTAACACCTCTTTATGGATTTGGAACAACCAAAAGGAAAAGGCAATAATTTTGACTACCTCTTTGATCAAAGATCTAGAAGCAAGATATGGAAGATCTTGATCTACATTGAGTCACTCTACCATCAAACTTAATCAAGGTTAGATTGAATGACTCACATGCATTCTATCACAAGAATTGCATAGGCACTTAGAAACAAATTGATTTGGATTCAAATGGCTTAATCATCCCACAATGTCTTCAACTACTCAAGAAGAGTTGGAACATTTGAAATTTGCAAAATAAACATTAATTTTCAGATTTTATAATATTTTATGCAATTTTTCAATTTTAAACTTGTATTTTCAATGTTTTAGGTTACACTTTGTTTAGGCTATAAAAAGTCATGAATTTAGTGGTAAAACATAAATTTGGATGAATAAAAAATAGTTCTCTACAAGAGATCCCTTCTTAGAGATTTAAAGCATATTGTTTGCCATTTGTTTCTAAGTTCCTTTGCAATTCTTGTCATAGAATGTATATGAGCCATTCAATCTAACCTTGATCAAGTTTGATTGTAGAGTGACTCAATCTAGAACAAGATCTTCCATATCTTGCTTCTAGATCTTTGATCAAAGAGGTAATCAAAATTCTAGAATTTTCCTCTTGGTTGTCCCAAATCCATAAGAAGATGTTAATCTCTTAGATCCAAGGGTTCATGCTTCATTATAAGCTTGGATCTTTGGGCTTAGAATTAGGATTGCCTTATCATTTGGCATTAGAGCCTAGAATGCATTTTTGTGAGCCACTCTAGATTTGATTCTATACTTAAATTCCAGTAATTGTTAATCTTTTCTATAAAAAAAGTCTTTCCATTCCTTTTTATCCTTTTCAATTTCATTCATTATAATTCAACATTTGTTCTGATCTTGATTCCATCTTTTTATCACTCTTTGGATCTTGAAAAAAAAAAGATTTGATCTTGATTCCATCTTCTTTCCAATTATAACGCGTTGATAACGTCCGTATTTGAATAATTGTTGATAATCTCCAACGTTGCTTGGTTTTACAAAGCTAGAGGTTGTTCTAGGATCTATCCTTGTAAAAACTCACGAATATGGAAAAACTCAACACTTAATTCCAGCCAAGAATTAAATTAGAATGGTGAAAACTCTTAGATCTCACTTAGAACCTATGAGGGTCACTCTAAGATCCTAAGCCAACTCACTCCAGAATTAGTTTGATCAAGACTAATCCAATGAATTAATTTTGTATTCAAACCTAAAGCAAGATTTGAAAATAAGACAACACCAAATAGGGTAAAGAAAACTCAAGTTTTGATATCAATATTCTGTCCAAAATGAGGTATTACAAGCCCTTTTTAAGGCCAAAGTTTCGTGCATGGCTTGGAATACAAAAGATCTAAAAAACCTCTTAAATGCACTTTGTGGAAAATAAGACCTAGAAAGTCAAATGTCAATTCTACATCAATTGAGATGCTCATATGCTAGACAAAAGGGTAGATTGGATTTAAATACATCTAAAAAGTTTTAAGCAATTATAAGCTTGTTTGACAATGTTTGAATTTAAAAAATCACAAAATTTTAAATTTGGAAAATTCCTTCATTAAAAATTTTGCAATGTTGAATTTCCACAATATATGATTTCCTTCATGTCTTCTTTATTCCCTTCATGTCATCTTCATTTTATTCTCTTCTTGACTTGTTGTGCTTATGTTGTAAATGAATATGGCCTAAAAAATCTTTATCTATTCTTGTGCATTGGCAAGCATTTGAAGATGTTATGTATAAGCCTATTGAATCTTCTTTGTCGTACTTCTTGTAATAGGACCTTTGGGTACATGCAATGAGTCGTTGATTGGATTCGTATGACCTCCCCTCCTCTTTTTTTAAAGGATTTGTCTTCAAATCAAGATCTTCATTGCCTACATCAAAATGAGTTAAATCAGCAACATTAAAAGTAGAACTTACGTTGTACTCACCTCGAAGATCTAACTTGAATCCATTATCATTGACACGTTCAAGCAGTTGAAAAGGTCCATCTTCCCTTGGTTGGAGTTTAGACTTCCTTTGATCTAGAAACCTCTATTTTCTTAGATGAACCCAAGCCCAATAACCTTCCTTAAAAATCAATTTCTTTCTCCCTTGGTTCTTGTTTGCGGTTAGCTTTTTATTTTTCTTTTCAATCCTTTCTTTGATTTCGTTGTGCAATTCTTTGATGTATTCGGCTTTAGAAGATGCTACATCACTAATAAACATATTAGGTGGTAATGGTGATAAATCTAGTGGAATTAAAGGATTAAAACCATACACAATCTCAAAAGGTGAACAATGACTGGTGCTATGTATAGCTCTATTGTATGCAAATTCCATAAATTGTAGAGTCTCTTCCCATGAATTAATAGTCTTAGAAATCAGTGATCTAAGTAAGGCTATTAATGTTTGATTAACCACCTCGGTTTGTCCATTAGTTTGATGGTGACAGGTTATAGGAAACAAAAATTTGGTACCCAGTTTTCCCCATAAGACTTTCAAAAAATGACTTAAAAAATTAACATCTCGATCACTAACGATTATTTTCGGAATGCCATGCAATCTAACCATTTATCTAAAGAAAATATTAGCTATGTTTGTAGCATCATCTATTTTTTTTCATGGAATGAAAAGTGCCATCTCACTAAACATATCATGATGCCTTATAGTCTTTGGTAAGCCTAGAACAAAATCCATGCTAATATCAACCCATGACTCACTAGGAACATCTAAAGGTGTGTAATGACTATGAGGTTGCGTCTTAGACTCACCCTCCTTACAGTTGGAACATTGTTTGCACACTTTGTTCACATCCTTTCTCATTTCCAACCAATAAAATTAGTATTCACTTAGCATGCTATATGTTTTAACTCTCCAAAATGACCCATAAGTACTCCCTTATGAGCTTCTTTCATAAGTAACTCTCTAATTGAACACTTAGGAACACAAAGCTTTCCTTTTCTAAAAAGCATTGCATCAAATACAATATGATCATGAACATTGACACCTCCTAAGAATTTCTTATAAACATCATGAAATTTAGATTTCTCAACTTTGTACAAGTCAAACATGTGTTAAAAACCAATAATCTTTGCACTAAGGGAAGAAAATAAAGTGTACCTTCTTGATAATGCATCAGCCACCAAATTGTCCTTACCTTTTTTGTAGTGAATGACATAAGGAAATGTCTCAATGAATTCCACCCACTTAGCATGTCTCTTGTTGATATTTGTTTGGCTCTTGAGATGCTTCAAGTTTTCATGATCCGTGTGGATAACAAACTCTTTTGCCCACAAGTAATGTTGCTAAACTTGTAAAGCCCTCACAAGTGCATGTAACTCTTTGTCATATATCGGATACTTCAATTGTCTTCCATTTAGCTTTTCACTAAAGAACATGATTGACCTTTTCCATCATCAAAACAACTCCTATTCCTATTCCACTTGTATTACGTACAATCTCAAAAGATTTATCAAAGTTAGGTAGAATAAGACCACTTGCATTTGTCAATTTATCTTTAAGATCATTGGAAGCATTCTCTTGCTTTTCTTTTCATTCAAAATCTCACATTCTTTTTAACAAGCTCATTTAAGGTTGAAGCTATGCTACTGAAATCTTTAATAAATCTCCTATAGAAACTAGCCAAACCATGAAAGGATCTCACATCGGTTGCATTTGTGGGTGTTGGCCATTCTCGTATAACTTTAACCTTTTCTTCATCAACTTGTACTCCATTCTTTCCAATTATGAATCAAAGGAAAGTAACTTGCTCTAGACAAAAACTACACTTTTTGAAGTTGGCATCAAGCTTTTCTTCTCTAAGTTTAAGTAAAGTAGTCTTAACATGGAAAACATGCTCAGTCAAGCTTTTCGAGTAAACAAGGATATCATCAAAGTATACCACAACCAATTCCCCTATATATCCTCTTAGAACATGATTCATTAGTTGCTAAAAGTAATTGGTGCATTAGTGAGTCCAAATAGCATAACAAGTCACTCATAAAGTCGAAACTTTGCTTTAAAAGCAGTTTTCCACTCATCTCCTACATGCATTCTAATTTTATGATAACCACTCTTAAGATCTATTTTTTAAAACAAGTTTACACCATGTAATTCATCTAACATATCATCTAATCTAGGAATAGGATGTCGATACTTTACCATTATCTTGTTAATGGCTCGAAAATCAATACAAGTCCTCTAAGTGCCATCTTTTTTTGTACTAATATCATTAGAACGGAACAAGGACTCATGGTTTCTCTAACATATCCTTTATCCATGAGTTCTCCGACTTGCCTTTGAATCTCCTTTGTCTAGGAAGGATTGGTCCGATAGGAAACCATGGTTGAAAGAGTTTCCCCAGGAATGAAGTCATCTTGGTGCTTAATACCTTATAGAGGGGGTAATCTTGTAGGTGCATCTTCATGTGGAAACATGTCATTAAATTCCTGCAAAAGAGACATAAAAACGCTTGGAAAAACATCATCAGACTTTGGTTCATTTGCTAAACACATTCCTTTGCACATAAGTACAAATTTGATAAGAAGTCAACCAATAACTTGTGGCATTCTCATGAAGGAGCAATTAGAAGAAGCAAGAAAGAGACGAACTTCTGAGGTACTTTAGACCAAATAAAGAATTACATACTTTAGGAACTAAAACCCTAGAAACTTGCATAAATCTATGGGTATGAGAATAAAAAACAAAAGTTCATTGAACAAAGGTTTGAGAGTAGTGTGTAGAACAAACTTGTTCCGAACTTTAGACAAAATCAAGAGTTACAAACTTTAGGAACCAAAAACAAAAAAACTCGCTTAAATCTATGGGTATGAGAATCAAAAAGAAAAGTTCTTCCAAAAACGTTTTGGAGGAGTGTGTATTACAAACTTGTGACGAACTTTTACCGAAATCCAAAATAACAAACTTTAAGAACTAAAAACCCAAAAATTCGCATAAATATATGGGTCTGAGAATAAAAGAGAAAATTTCATTTAAAAAAGGATTCGTAAGAGTGTGTAGGATGAACTTGTAATGAATTTAGACCAAATCAAGAATTACTTTAGACCCAATACAAAATTACGTACTTTAGGAACTAAAAAACCAAAAACTAGCATAAATCTATGGGTATAAGAATAAAAAAGAAAAGTTCGTCCAAAAAGGTTTGGGAGGAGTGTGTAGGACGAACTAGTAACAAACTTTAAACCAAGTCCAATATTACATACTTTAGAAACTAAAAACCAAGGAACTCGAATAAATCTATGGGTATAAAAATAAAAAACAAATGTTCGTCCAAAAAGGGTTTGGAGGAGTGTGTAGGACGGACTAGTGACGCACTTTAGCCCAAATCAAGAATTAGATACTTTAGGAAATAAAAACCCAAAAACTCACATAAACTTATGTGTTTGAGGATAAAAAAGAAAATTTAGTCGAACAAGGGTTTGGGAGGAGTGTTATAGACAAACTTGTGATGAGATATAGACCAAATCAAGAATTACATAGTTTAGGAACTAAAAACCAAAAAATGCGCATAAATCTATGGGTATGAGAATAAAAAACAAAAGTTTGTCGAACAAGGGTTTAGGAGTAGTGTGTAGAACAAACTTTTGACCTAATCAAGAATTACATAGTTTAGGAACTAAAAACAAAAAAACTCGCATAAATCTATAGGTATGAGAATAAAAAACAAAAGTTCGTCGAACAAGGGTTTTGGAGAAGTGTTTCGGACAAACTTTTGACCTAGTTAAGAATTACATAGTTTAGGGACTGAAAACCCAAAAACTCGAATAAATCAATGGGTACGAGAATAAAATAGAAAACTTCGTCCACAAAGGGTTTGGGAGGATTTTGTAAGATGAACTTGTGATGAACATTAGACAAAATTAGGACTTACATAGTTTAGGAATTAAAAACAAAAAAACTTGCATAAATCTATGGGTATGAGAATAAAAAAGAAAAGACCATCGAAAAAGGGTTTGAGAGGAATGTTATGGACGTACTTGTGACGAACTATACCCTAAATCAAGAAGTACAAACTTTAGAACTAACATCCTTAAACCTCGCATAAATCTATTTATATGAGAATAAAAACCAAAAGTTCATCGAACAAGGATTTGGGAGTAGTGTGATACGAATCCATCCACCATCTTATTAACTTCGCATGAAAGAGTAAGTAGAAGAAGTAAGAAAAAGAACATTCTAGAAATTTTTAATTACAATACATAATTTTTTATAATAGTTTTTCTAGATTTCTTATTTTGGTACTTTTTAATTTCAAACATTTTCAAAGTAGCCCATAATTGCTAAAGACGTTTTAGATGAGTTTGTTACGTATATTTAAAGTCAATCTACCATTTTGTCTTGCTCTATTGATGTACAATTGACTTTTGGTTTCATAGCTCTATTGATGTACAATTTACCTTAAATCTCTAAGAAAGGATCTCTTGTAGAGAACTATTTTTCATTCATCCAAATCTCTATTTTATAACTAAATTCATGACATTTTATAGCCTGAACCAATTGTAACCTAAAACATTAAAACTAAGTTTTAAAATTGAAAATTTTCATAAAATATCTAATATTCGAAAATTAATGTTTATTTTGCTAACTTCTAATGTTCCAACTCTTCTTATGTAGTTGAAGATCTTGTGAAATTCCATGATCCTTATCATCTTTCCCTCTTCAAAAGGATTCGTCCTGGAATCCAAGTGATATTGATAAGCTCCAACCTTGCTTGGTTTTACAAAGCTAGAGGTTCTTCTAGAATCTTTTAAAAACTCACAAATATGGAAAAACTCAACACTTGATTCCAACCAAGAGTTAAATTAGAATGATGATTAGAATGGTGAATACAGTCTTAGATATCACTTAGAATCTATGATGATCACTCTTAGGTCCTAAGACAACTCACTCCAGAATTAGTTTGATCAATACTAATCCAATGAATTGATTTTACATTCAAACCTAAAGCAAGATTTGAAAAAAAAAAAACACCAAATGGGGTCAAGAAAACTTAAGTTTTGATATCAATATCTCCTTAAAGTGTGTTATTACAAGCCATTTTAAATGCCAAAAGTTTGTGCATGGCTTGGAATACAAAAGATCTAAAAAGCTCTTAAATGCATTTAGTGGAAAATAAGACCTAGGAAGCCAAAAGTCAATTGTACATCAATTGAGAGACTTAAATGCTAGACAAAAGGGTAGATTATATTTAAATACACCTAACAAACTCATCTAAACAGTCTTAAGCAATTATAAGCATGTTTGACAAAATTTGAACTTAAAAAGTACCAAAATAAGAATTTTGGAAAAACAATTATTTAAAATTCTTCAATGTAAGTACAAATTTCTAGAATCTTCTTATTTTTGCTTCTTGTACTTGCACCTTCATGAGAATACAATAAGTTGTTGCTTGGATTCATATCAGATATCATTGTAAGGATAACTTGAAGTCATTTGCATCATGATATATGAATCTCCTAAAGATGTTCACTTATGTGTCTCGCTCATAGTTGCATGTAAAAGTGAAATATGAATGGTATTTCTTATGAAGCCCTTTGCTTGTGTTCTCGCATTCTTGGCTATGGTCTAAATTTGAAGGAAAATTTAAAGTTTAATCTCCAATGAACTTGTCAATTTCCTTGAAGAACCCCATAGAAAAATTAGTTACACTTGGGTTAAGTGCACCAATTAGAATGCAAGTTTTTTCACTCACAATTTCTTGCATGTGTTGTTTTGATGACAAATCAATGCTCGCTTTATATACTTGAATAACATAATCATCTTTTTCTGTAATCTCTAGAATACTCTCCTCAGTACATAATTTAATAGCTAAATCAATTTTTTTCTTTAATCTATAGAATATTCTCCTCACAAAAATTAATAACTGAACGAGTTTTTTCATTAACCTCTAGAATATTCTCCTCATAAAATTTAATAACTTAATCACTTTTTTCTTTAACCTGTAGAATGTTCTCCTCACATAATCTAATTACTGAACCTTCTATTATTTACTTTCCAAACAACTTTCAAGCATTTTTGTCTCATATATTTTATCATTTTCACTTTCCTCTTGCTTTGTCTTGAATGAACATAGATGAACATGTAGTTGCACACATTCTTTGTTGGTTTCTATGTCATCAATAATAATATCATTATATAAAACATGTCCTTGAAGCATGAGACAATCTTCCCCTTTTTGAATTGGCTTGACAATCTTCCTCATGTAATTTAAGATTTGTTGAATATCAGCCAAGTTTTCTCGACAAACTCTCCTTGATGGAATTATCACAAATATTAATTGTTCCCGAAGAATCTTTCTGCTTGGAAAACATTAACTTTCTTGAACCCTCTTAATGATACATGCTGCAAAAATAATTGTAAAGTGACAAGAAAACATGAACCTCACACACACAAGTCACTAATTTTACACTCGAAACACTCGAAACACAAAGGTAGGCTTTTGGAAAGTGGCTAAATTATGATCAATATTAGGCTAATATATAGAAAATCTTGTAATAGTGTGCCTTACAAATCAACCAAGACAAGAAAATAATGAACTAACAAAATCAAGAACAAAAATAGAAATAGAATAAAATCAATAGTTGTTCCATAATTTTTAATAAATTGTACACTGATTAGGAATCAAACAAATGAACATATGACGTTAGTATTTTCAATAAGTGAAATTCTTGACAACTAAAGATAACAAGTAGATTAAAATTTTAGTAGAAGGACAATTAATCAAATATGAAACTTATCAAGGCGTTTAGACTAGAAAGAAGAATATTGAATGTAGTAGTTATAAATTGCGCACTGAAAAGAAATCGAACAAACGAACGTATTACTCTATTAATTTAAACAGTGACCTTTTGGTCATCTAAAGATCATATAAATATCTAAATTTAAAATGGAGAACAATTATTCAAATACGAACGTTATCAACGCGTTATAATTGGAAAGAAGAGCATTGAATGCAACAATCATAAATTGGACATTTTCACAATGATTTGAATTTTTTATTTCCAAAATTTGTGCAAAGTGTTATAGCAATGCCTGGAAAGCAATAAACTCGCACAAAAACCCAAAAACCCAAAAACTCGCACAAAAACCCAAAAACGCGCATAAAGCTATGAGTATGAGAATAAAAATGAAAGTTCGTCGAAAAAGGGTTTGGAGGAGTTTTATCGAAGAACTTGTAACGAACTTTAGCCTAAATCAAGAATAAAAAAAGAAAATTTTAGCCAAAAAGGGTTTAGCACGCGTGTGTAGGTCAAACTTTTTTACGAACTTTAGACCAAATCATGAATTGCTTAATAAAATCCGAAAAGCTCACATAAATCTATGGCTACGAGAATAAAAAAGAAAAGTTCGTCCAAAAAGGGTTTGAGAGGAGTGAGTAGGAGGAACTTTAGACCAAATCAAGAATTACATTCTTTATGAACTAAAATCCTAAAAGCTTGCATAAAACTATGGGTATAAGAATAACAAAGAAAATTCGCTTAAAACCAGCTACTCCGTCAAGTACACCAATCCTCGCTCGCCTTCGCATCTATTAATCACATTGCACCATTCTTCTTCGCCACTATCGAAAGTACACGCGTCTTGCCTTCTCTTGGGTAGCCTAAATTGACCACAACTTTGGATTGGGTTTCGTTTTTCGAAACTGCAGTGCATGTCGAACAAAGATCTAGGACAGCTCGAGCCTCCACGAGAATCTTGTGCCTACTGTAAACATGTACAAACATGTTTTTAAGCTCTTGTTCATGTGTTACCGCTAAAATTTCACGCGTAGCCGCCTCCGCCGCCTTCTCTAGTGACCAACACCATAAAGGTATAACTAGTGCCTCGAGTCCATTTTTTAAGGTCTTGAGTGAAAATTCTCACCTCTTAGTCATGTATGGACAATATTATGTGCAAATTCTCACTCATTTTACACTCGAAACAATCGTGTTTATCACAAACAAAGGTAGGCTTTTGGAAAATGGCTAAATTATGATAAATGGTAAGCTAATATATAGCAATACTTGTAATTGTGTGCCTTACAAGTCAACCAAGACAAGAAAATATTGAACTAACAAAATCAAGTACAAAAACAAAAATAGAATAAAAAGAATAGTCGTTCCATAATTTTAAATAAATTACACACTGATTAGGAATCAAACAAACGAACATATGACGTTAGTATTTTCAATAAGTGACATTCTTGACAACTAAATATAACAATCAGTTTTAAATTTTAGTAGATGGACAATTAATCAAATATGAACATTATCATGGCGTTTAAATTGGAAAGAAGAATATTAAATGCAGCAGGTATAAATTGCGCACTGAAAAGAAATCGAACGAACGAACGTATTACTCTATAAATTTAAACAAGCGACCTTCTGGTACCAAATGCAACCTAGGCTTTGATACCAAATGATAAGACAACATTAATTCTCAGCCCAAAGATCCAAGGTTATAATGAATCAATAACCATTGCATCTAAGAGAGTAACACCTTCTTATGGATTTGGAACAACCAAGAGGAAAATGCTAGAATTTCGAATACCTCTTTGATCAAAGATCTATAAGCAAGATATAGAAGATCTTGTTCTAGATTGAGTCACTCCACAATAAAACTTAATCAAGGTTAGATTGAATGGCTCACATGCATTCTATCACAAGAATTGCAAAAAAACTTAGAAACATATGTGAAAGAGTTTACCCTAAATCTCTAAGAAAGGATCTCTTGTAGAGAACTATTTTTCATTCATCCAAATCTATATTTTACAACTAAATTCATGGCTTTTTATAGCATGGACAAATTTTAACCTAAAACATTAAAAATAAGTTTAAATTTAAAAATTGCATAAAATATTAGAAAATTAATGTCTATTTTGCTAACTTCAAATGTTCCAACTCTTCTTGAGTAGTTGTAGATCTCGTGGAATTCCATGATCCTTATCATTTAGTAATCAAACACCCAAAAACTCGCATAAATCTATTGGTATGAAAAAAAAAAAAAAGTTCATCGAAGAAGGGTTTAAAAGGAGTGTGTAGAACGAACTTTAGACCAAATAAAGAATTACATACTTTGGGAACTAAAAACCAAAAAACTGGTATAAATATATAAGTATGAGAATAAAAATGAAAACTTCGTCCAAAAAGGGTTTGTATGAGTCTTATGGAAGAACTTGTGACGAACTTTAGCCTAAAATCAATAATATAAAAAGAAATGTTCGTGCAAAAAGGGTTTGGAAGGCGTGTGTAGGTCAAACTTGGTATGAACTTTAGAAGAAATAAGGAATTACATGCTTTAGGAACTAAAAACCCTAAAATTCTCATAGAGTATGAGAATAAAAAAAGAATAGTTCGTCAAACAAGGGTTTCGTAAGAGTGTGTAGAACGAACTTGTGACAAAATTTAGACTAAATAAAGAATTATATACTTTCGAAACTAAAAACCCAAAAACACGTATAAATATGTGAGTATGAGAATAAAAATGAAAACTTCGTCCAAAAAAGGTTTGGAGAAGTGTTATAGAAGTACTTGTGACGAACTTTAGCCCGAATCAAGAATAAAAAACGAAAAGTTTGTCCAAAAAGGGTTTGGGAGGAGTGTGTAGGTCAAACTTCTGACGAACTTTAGACCAAATCAAGAATTACTAACTCTAGGAACTAAAATCCCAAAAACTTGCATAAATCTATGGCTATGAGAATGAAAAATAAAAGTTCGTGCAAAAAGGGTTTGAGAGAAGTGTGTAGGACGAACTTGTGACATACTTTAGACCAAGTCAATAACTACATACTTTCGGAACTAAAATCCTAAAACTCGCATAAATCTATCGGGATGAGAATAAAAAAGAAAATTTCATCCAAAAAGGGTTTGGAAAAAGCTCGTCCTACAACGACCACAACTTTGGATTGGGTTTCATTTTTCGAACCTGCAGCGCACGCCGAACCAAGTTCTAGGCTAGCACAAGCCTCCACGCGCAACTTGAGCCTGCTGGAAACACGCACAAACGCGTTCCTAAACTATTGTTCATGTGCCACCACTAAAATTTCACGCGTCGTCGTGGCCGTCGCCGCCGCCGTCTCTAGTGACAAATAGAAAACTAATATTCACCATAAAGGAAAATCCCATGCCTCGAGTCCGTTTTTTTAGGTCTTAAGAGCAAATTCTCACCTGTTGGTCATGTGTGGACAATTTTATGTGAAGTTTCTTCAAGGTATCTAAGATTTTATGTTCTAAGGGTCGTTTCAAGCAATTTTCTGTCAAGGTAAGGGATTATTTCCTCAATATGTGATCAATGTGGGTAATCTTGAGCATTTATATGATTTAAATGCATTGGATGTCTTGTTTGAGTTCATTGATTGATGCCTTAGATAGCTAGTGTTTCATGTTATTCTTGAGATTGTTAATATGTTATGCTTTAAAGAAAACTGAGTATAAACTTCTGGTTGAGATGTTCTAAAAGGATCTGTTGTGTTTCACCTTGTGATATGAGTTCCAAACGGGACAAGATTACTTATAAAGTAGGAGCTACAGTTAGGTCATGCGTGTCTTAGTTGTAAGACTCGAATAGAGGATCTGTCAAGTGCTGAGCGAGGGGACGACATTCCTCATTACGATAGTGTTTGATCTGGGGGCCATCCGATTAGCCATATCTACCCAGACTTTTCCTAGGGGTTATGTTTATGAGTGGGGGTGTGAGCGATATCCCACTACAAAGGGTGCTTGTACTACCTCTTCACGCGAGTGTTTGAAGTCTAGCGGTAACCAGATTGCTTCGGCTCGCCGAGATGCTTTCATACTAGCATTGGTTACCAAAGATTTAAGATTTAATTCGTGGAAACATTATATTCATGTTATTATTCATTGATGTGTTCTTGTAGAGACCATGTTGGGACCTGTTACTAAATTTAGCGAATGACCCTTTCTATTATGGAATTTCTTCAAGGTACTCAAAGGACGCACTATGATGGTTAAGCTGAAGCTTGTGTGACCATGGACTCTGTTGCATTAATTTTCCAAGTTTAATTATTAAAGTTTACTGATGTTTGTTATTTAAAGCATGTACTATTGCTTTTAGAGACACGCTAGGTTTTCGTTCTTTTAGTTAATTCCATTATTTTCAGGGTCCCGTAAGTTTCTGAAAATTTTCATTTTAATGTTGAACTATTTATTTTTCAATAAATGCAAGTATTTATTTGCATGTCTCTTTGTGATTTTATGACTATTTATTCAGGCATAAGAGGTTAAAGCATCGGGTTTCACTCTATGTCGGGCAATGTCGTTATAGTTGGTATCAGTGCGTAGAGTCACTGATTCTATAGACTAACTTACCTTGTAAGTCATTTTGAGTCTCGTGGTTCACAGCTTTCGTTCGCCATCTGGTATTTAGTAAGGGTTGAGTTTTTAAGAGCTTGAATATTTTGTTATGATGTTTAGAGAATATATGATTCTTGTTTAAGCTATGGTTACTACTTTGATATATTATTAATTATCTTGAGTATGAGCCTTAGAGACCACTAGAGTAGTGTAGAACTTAAAGATTTGAGCTTATAATTGGAGGCTTTTAAAACATGAAATCGAGTTAACAGAAGTTCTACTAATAGAGGACGCAGAGAAGGAAGCCGAGGTTGAGAAATTCCACTTATTCCTATAAGGAGTAGTTCATCAAGTTAGCAAGTTCAGCTGCCACAAGCCACTAAGAGAGGCATGTCAGCATTTCTCAGGCTAAATATGAAAGCCTCGACTGCAATTTTAGCTATAATTTAGGATGCCACTCAATGAGCTATTCAGGGAACAAGACAAGTAGAGCCGGAGTCCATCAAGCTGTGAATATTCTTGGAGTGAGTTTAGTATCACATTCTGTCCCAATACCACGTAGTACGACTTTAACTCTAGTGATAGCTTCTACATAACCTACTCAAGTAGCTGAAGAGCAATGAGAGACTAGTAGTAGCCAAATCGTGTCTGAGAATGCCAAGCTAATTGAAGAGTTTAGAAAGTTTGGTCCTAAAGATTTTGACGCAGAGTCAGAGAACCCGTTAGATGTCGAGACTTGGCGTCTCACATGAAGATAGTGTTTCATCATATGGATTGTTCTACAAGACAACAAGTTAAATGTGTAGTATTCACCCAACAAACTTAAGAATGGCAAGACAACAAGTTAAATGTGTAGTCTCACGTGAAGATAGAGCTTATCACTATAGAATGACTTTGATCAAACTTAAGGAACTGAAAGTTCAATTGCAAAAATTGATTGATATTAGGGTTGATAAGACCATGTGTGTTACCTTTTGAAGCACTTGTGATATTCGTGAAATATAAAGAAGGATCTACAAGAATATGCAGAGACTATCGAGAACTTAATAAATAACAATTAAGAATAAGTATCTTTGCCTAGGATTGATGACATGTTTGATCAACTTCAAGGAGCTTCGGTATTCTCCAAGATTGATTTGTGTTCCGAATAACATTAATTAAGAATCAGAGAAGAGGATATACCTAAGACGTCTTTTAGATCTCGTTACGAACATTACGAGTTCATAGTGATGTCCTTTAGATTGTCTGATCCACCAACAACTTTTATGGATAAGATGGACCTAGTATTTAAGGAATTTTGGCATAAATTTGTGATCTTGTTCATCTATGATATTCTTGTATATTTTAAGACAAAGTAGGAGCATGAAGAACACTTAAGAAAAATATTGACTTGTCTTAGATAGAACAAGTTATTTGCTAAGTTTTCAAAGTTTGAATTATGGCTGAGTAGTGTAGCCTTTCTAGGCCACATTGTTCCAAGTAAAGAAATTTTAGTAGATCTAGCTGAGATTGAGGTTGTAAGTAATTTGTGTAGCCCGACATCAGTAGCGGAGGTAAAAATTTTCCTTGGATTAACGGGATACTTTAAGAGGTTTGTAGAAAACTTTTCCAAGATAGCAAGACCATTGACAAAGTTAATCATAAAAGGTCAAGTTTTTTAATGAATCAAAAAGTGTGAAGGGAGCTTCAAGGAGTTTAAAGAACGACTTACCTCGGCTTCTATTTTTTCAGTACCTAAAGGAACAAGTGGTTGTAGTTGATTGTGATGCTTCAAAAAAGGGTGTTGATGCAGTTTTTATGCAAAAGAGAAAAGATGATAGCCTACACTTCGAGACAACTTAAAGTTTATGCGTAAAACTACCAAACCCATGAAGAGTTAGCCACAATTGTGTTTGCTTTGAAGTTTTTTAGATATTGCCTATATGGAGAAAAGATTCAGATTTTTACTGATCATAAAAGCCTTAAATACTTATTTTCCCAAAAAGAACTCAATATGAGGCATCTTCGTTGGCTAGAATTTGTAAAAGATTATGAATGCAAGATTTTGTATCACCCTAGTAAAGCCAATGTAGTTGCAGATGCTCTAAGTAGAAAAACACTAAGATCGGCAGCGTTGTTTATAACTAATATTCTGTTGCAGATAGAATTGGATAGAGCTGGAATTGTTTTAGTCAAAGAGGCTACAACAAAGTTAGCAAGGTTAACCATTCAATCCACATTGAGGCATAAGATTATTGAGGGTAAACAGAGTGACCCTGTGTTAGGTAATTTGTTTGGTAGATTTCATGTCGAGTAGGGTAGTGACTAGTAAATAACTTTACATGGAAGCTTACAGTCTAGGCAAAGATTGGTAGTCCTTGCATATCTCTAGAATACAATGAAGTTATTGAAAGATGCACATAGTTCTCTATTCTTTTAACATCTATGAGTTACTAAGATGTATCACGAGTTGAAGAAGTGTTATTGGTGAAATAACATGAAAAGGGATATTGTCGTATTTATGAGTAAATGCTTAATTTGTTAGCAAGTGAAAGTGTCGAGACAAAAACTCGTCGATTTGCAACCTTTAAGTGTGCCAGAGTGGAAGTGGAATGAACTTTTCGATAGATTTTATTATGAAAACTTCCTAAGATAACAAAGGGCATTCACCGTGATTTAAGTGATTTTTGATAGACTTACCAAGTGCGTTCGTTTTATTCCAGAAGCCCAGGATTATTCAAGTGAGAACTGGGCAAGGTTGTACTTGGAATAGATTGTGAGATATCTGGTCCTTGTGAGTATTGTTTCAGATAGAGCTACTGGTTTCAGTTTGCACTTTTGGAAGCCTTTAGGAGGGCTTAGGTACTACTTGTAAGTTTAGTAGCGCTTTTCATCCACAAACGGATGGACATATAGAGAGAGTTAACCAGATCCTTGAGGATATGTTAAGAGCTTGTGTGATTGATTTTCCACATAGTTGGGATAAGTGGTTGTATTTGATAAGTTTGCGTAAACAACAATTATCAGGTCACCTACTTTCTTATGAAGAGGTAGGTGAGATAAAGTTTTTTGGCCCTGAGCTATTGCAGTTGACCAATGATGCAGTTCAAGAGATTCGTGCAAGAATCCTTATTTCTCAAAGTTGACATAAAAGTTATGCAGATGTGAGAATAAGAGATTTCGAGTTTTAAATTGGAGATCACGTGTTTCTAAAAGTAGCACCTATGGGAGGTGTCATGGGATTTGATTCAAAAGGGAAGTTAAGTCTGAGCTTTTTTGGACCATTTGAGATCCTTTAAAGGACAGGAGCTTTTGGTTATAGATTGGCATTGCCCTAAGCTTATCAAGAGTTCATAGTTTTTTCCATGTTTCTAAGCTAAGACAGTATGGGCATGCTCCATCTTATATAATAGATTAAGAATCGTTAGATTTAAACGAAGATGTTTTAGTTTAGAAGAAGAACATGTGGAGGTTTTGGATAGAGACAAGAAAGTGGAACAAGGAAATCAGTTTTGTAAAAGTTCTTTGGAGAAAACCAAGTAGTTAGAGAAGCCACTTGGGCAACGTGAACAAAAAATGCGCTTCTGCTATCTGGAGCTATTCGTTGCTTAGTTGTCTATCAAGAACCAACGTTCTGTAAGAGGGGAGTATTGTAACACAACCCTAAGATTCCCCTTATTAGTAAAATAATAAGTTGAAATTATTAAATTAAGTATTTAAGAGTAATTGGTCCAAAATACCCTTGGAGTTTCCTAATTTGAATTGGATAAGGAAGAGTAAAAAATGTAAAATCTAAAAAGAGGTGCATTTTGGTAATTTTCCAGCAATTCAAGTATAAATAAGACAAAAACAACCTTTTTAGGCCATAATTAAATAAACATAGGATGTCCCAGTTTTCAGCACTTCTTGGAATTCTAGAGAAGACTTTCGAAAAGTCTTTACGCCGTCAGATGATGAATTCGGTGCATGCCACAGTTCATATGCTCCCGCAATCGAGAAGAGCCTCTGATTAGTCATCGTTATGCCATCAGCAGCATCCAACCACCGACCGCTTCAACTGCACTCATCCCCTTCACCTTTCTTCTTTGCCAGTACTGAGCATGCACATGTCTCTCCTTCATTGGGGTGCTTTTGTTGACCACACCTTCACATTGGGTCGCATTTTTTGAACCTATATTGCACATCTAATACAACCAAGCGCCAATCCGAGCCTCCATGCGCATCCTGAGCCTACTACAGATCCGCCCGAACCTGTTTCTAAGCTTCTATTTTTCACGATCGTACTCTTCATTTCTTGCGACACCATGATTTTTTCCTCCAATCATTGTCAGCATTGTGGGAAACTTTACCTTCAAACCCTTTTCTTTGATGCTTCGTTGCTTCGTTGGACTTTCAAGCGAGGTTCTCACCCTCGACTAAGCTTTATTTAAGGGATACACCAGAATTCTTCTTGTACATACATGTCCTTTAAGTGTGCATTCCTTATTATTCGCGACTCTAGCCGACTTCCCTCTACTCTAGGCCAAGTTCTAGGGCTCACCTTTGGCTTTACATCAGGCCAAAGTCATCTCAGGGCAATATTGCAGCTCAAGGATTATTTAGAATATGTTTGATGACTCAAACATCGATTTTGGACTTTGTTGGGGTTCTATGGACCTAAATCTGACCAAATCGGCCTTTATAGCAAAATTAGAGCTTATCAGGTGATTTCGAGACGTACTGGGACATATAGGGGCATTATAAAGTAAACCGAAGCTCATCCGGGCATTATAGTCAAAACTGGAGAATAACATGCAAAACCATAGAAAACTTGAGAAATCGAGTCCATCAATGCATATTGGGCCCATCCAGAGCCTTTGGATGTCACTGGGCTTAATCGCTCGTCCAAAGATGCCTTGTCGAATCCATTCTGATGCCTTCCTGGGGAATAGGCTTATATTTATGTTTACCGGGACATCCATCCATTAGAGACTACGAACAAGGGCACCTTCTTTGCCTATGTCGGGTCATTTTTCACAACCCTGGCCACTACTCGATATATGTCACAATCTGTACTCCCAAGAAAGAGCGCAATGTTGCCACACCCGTGCCATCTGACACTATCCTCGGGAACCCATATAGACGAAAAACCCAAGACGCTCGTCTGACAAGTGCTCGTCCAGCCATGACACACTTATGTGCCATGGGGTAGCTCACTTAGGCCACAAGGCCTAGGGTTGGTGGAAGAATTTGATACCATGCTTCCCCCTATAGTGCATTTTGGTCCATTTTTGATGTGGCAAGCTTGCACGTCATTTTGGTACGAAGTCATACAACAATGTAGAATGTTTGTCTTCAGTTCGATTGACACTAAATTTTGTGAGCTTACTAAATTCATATAGAAGAACTTAACTATAGATTTTAGCCCTGAAAATCTACCTAGAGGCATGACTTTCATGGTGGCCACTCGAGGCCTAACATCGACCCAAACTTGCTAAACATTGACTATGCCAAGACATAGCTTTGCCCTGATATTCATGGCCCAACTTGGTAATGCTTTAATAAACTCTGTTGGTGTATTGGACGGTTCCCGAACCCCTTGGTTGCATCACAACACTCAAAGCCTTGGTCCTCTATAGGCCCATGGGTGCAACTATCATGACACCTTTGCTTTTCTTTGTACGAGTAGGGTCACGATGACATCATTGAGGCACTCCTACGCCTCAACCCTTCAAATGACCTCGCGGGTGTCTTTGTCATGACACCTTTCTCAACTATGCCCAAGTGGTGGTCACGTCATACTACCAATGTATATTCATGACATCTTCTCTCACATAAACTTGTCATTGTCCTTAATGACATTCTAGAGGTGAAACTTGATCTCGACCTTAAATAGCCTGGCATGTGTCGATCCTTGGACAATTTTTCTGGTTTTTGCACATGTTGGGGTCACAACATACTACCATAAATGTATGGTTGTGACATCCTCCTCTATTTAAACGATCATCGACCTCGGTGACCATCTCAGGTTACTACTTCTTGAACTTGCTCAAAGACTGTATGTTAGAACGAGAATGGAGAGGGCCAATACTTTTGAGCTATCTCATTGGAACCTAAAGCGCTAGCGTGACACCTTTGCTTTTCTTTGCATTAGTGGTTAAAGCATCGACACCCGTCAGACCGTAGAGAGTCGAGGATCTCTCAGTCATACCTTGATGGTAGTATGGCGTGACCTTACTCGTACAAAGAAAAGAAAAAGTGTCACGTTTGTGGCACCTGTGGAGCCTATAGAGGGCCAAGGCTTTAATTGTCAGAATGAGCATGGAAAGGGTCAATACTTATGAGATATCCCATTAGGACCTAAAGTGCCAGCGTGACACTTTGCTTTTCATTGCAAGAGTGTCAAAGGATCGACCACCGCCAGGCCTAGCGGGTGTCCATCCTTTGACACCTCTCATGGTATTTGAACATGTGGGGGTCACGACATACTGTCATCAATGTACGGCTGTGACATCCTCCCTCATTTAGTTTTGGATGCTAATTTTGACTCGTTAACCTTGTTTTGTCCAGAAAACTTGGGGAAGCCTCTAGGACTCGCAGTTCGAGCATTTTAAGGACAAGTTAGTGGATTTTGGCCAAGATAAGAGGATTTTATCCGTAACTTGGGGTCTTGTGGGTAACTATAAGCATGTGTAAAATGTATTAGGTGTAAATTACTCGATGATCTATATTGATTGCCCTGTTTGGTTCTGTGACGTTTACTTAATAGAATTGTTATGCTATGAACGATATATATTGTGATGAATTAAGTTAACGATTAATGATAAGCTGGCATGTCATCGTGATACACCTGTTGATCATTAGCTATATTGATATGAACTTGAACATCTGCATTACATATGCTACTATGAATGGCTATAAATAAGCATCGACATGAAGACCCGAGAGTGGCATTGCCTACAAGGGTAGCCCAGAAAGTTTAAATTTCTGTCTACTGAACGCTCGAGAGTGGTGACCTCATCAGAGTAGCCCCGATGATGAGATTACTATAGATTGAAGGCTCAGAACTGTATGGCCTATTGTGGCCGCCCGAAATTATCAATCTTCATATGCATCAGCTAATTTCTTATATCTGCATACCATTTATTATATACATGCTTGTATTGATCCCAAGTTAGGGATCCTTACTAGGTTTAACAACTCAACCTATTCTTTGTAGGCTGCCATAAGTGCGCACGGGCTTTACCAGAATGGATGATCTGGAGTTGTGAACACCATAGACTTTCCTTGTTTATCTCTTTCTATTATTTCATCTTCTTCTACATATTGTTTCATTATGGATTTTACTATAGAGACATGGTTTGATTGACTATTTCTTTTACGATTTTGCTTTTGAACTGGGGGGCCTTGTTTCACATGGTTTATGAACTGATTTAATGATTTATATTTAAATGAAACATTTGTTTAGCATGTCTCCAAATTTAAAGGTCGTTTACTCATGCATCAAGGGTATAGGCCTAGAAGGGACACTAGTTCGGGTCTGGTCCTTACATAAAGCCCCACGGGTGCCATTTTCGTGACACATTTACTTTTCTTTCCTCGAGTGGGGTCACACCATAGTACCATCAAGGTAAGAACGTGACACTGTTTATGCACCAATGTCATTCCGATGCGTCGTCGTTGCCGCCGCCGTCTTCGGTGATCAGAAAAAAAAAGATTTAACCCTAAAGATTAATTTCATGCCCCGAGTCCATTTTGGAGATTATAAGTGCAAATTCTCACCCATTTGTCCTGGATGGGCAATTTTAGGTAAAGTTTCTTCAAGAGATCCGAGATTGGAGTTTCATAGGCCGTTTCGAGCGATATTTGGCCAAGGTAAGGGACTGCTCCCTAGTATGTGATCATTGTGGGTAATCATGAGTATGTCTATGATTTAATTGTATTGGATGTCTTGTTTGAGTTATTGATTAATGCCTGAAATTATGATGCACTATTTGTAAGTGCATGTGATCGCCTGTGTTTCCATTTATTCTTGAGATTGTTAATATGTTATGTTCTGAAGGGAACCGAGTATGAGATTTTGGTTGAGGTGTCTTCAAGGGAACCGTTGAGATTAACCTTGTGTTGTGAGTCCCAAAAGGGACAAGATTACATATAGAGCACGAGTTACGTTTAGATCAGATGTGTCTTAGCGTTTATCTCGGATAGGGGATCTGTCAAGTGCCTGGCGAGGAGACAATATTCCACATCGCTCTAGTATCAGGGATCGAAGGGCCATCAAGTTAGCCATACCTACCTACAGTTTGCTTGACTTTTCCCAACTGCCGTGTTTAGAAGTGGGGGTGTGTGCGATATCCAACTGCGAAGAGTGCTTGTACTACCTCTTCGTGTGAGTGTTGGAAGTCTGGCAGCAACTAGATTGCTTCGACTCGTCTAGATGGCTTTTCTCGACTAAAAATATTTTGCTTTGAAAATAAAATAGATTTAATCTCATTTGATCTTTCACACAAACTCACATCATTGGCTTTTCTCTCATTTCTCTTTAGAGGCCATAAACTATTCTCATGCTTTTCTCTCTCATATATTGTCTTGCAAGATTATTTTTCAATAAAATCACATGCTTCCCTAACTCACACACATCAATATATACATCATCTAGAATAGGTGTTACAATAGTTGAATGATTACAAGAAAGTAATTCATCACACTTTAATTTCTTTTCAACCATATTAGCACTTGTTGTAACTAAACCACTATGCATTTTATTTTGAATGATACAACTTTCTACTTCAACCATATGCTGAGTTTTAACACATAAAGTATCATTTTCAATGAAAATCGAGTATTTGAAATTGGTTTAGGTTTAACATACCTTGTAGACATTTTTTTGAGATGTCTCTTTTTTCTTCCATATCTTCTCTCATCATTTCCAACATATCTTGAAGGGCTTTAAAAAAACATTAACATCCACATTTTTCCAAACTATATGACATTTTGAAAATAGAAAAAAAAGGACTTTTCCACACTTTCTCACTAAGTTTTCACTAGGCACACTCTTTTCTATCACTCAAAGGTAGGCTTTTGGGAAAAAAAATAGATATGTAAGAGAAAAAAAGAAGACGAAAATTGAAACAAGGTAAAAAGATATTTCACCTCTAGAGCTAGCAAAGGAATGTCGACCAATGCTCTAATACCAAATGATAACCTCCAACATTGCTTGGTTTTACGAAACTAGGGGTCCTTCTAGGATCTTTGTAAAAACTCACAAATATGAAAAAAACTCAACACTTGATTCCAACTAAGAGTTAAGTTAGAATGGTAAATTTACTCTTAGATCTCTCTTAGAATTTATGATGGTCAATCTTAGATCTTAAGACAACTCACTCCAAAATTAGTTTGATCAAGACTAATCCAATGAATTGATTTTACATTCAAACCTAAAGCAAGATTTGAAAAAAAAAACAATACCAAATGGGGTCAAGAAAATTCAAGTTTTAATATCAATATACTCTTCATGTCATCTTCATTTATCAGAAAGCTCTTAAATGCACTTTGTGGAAAGTAAGACCTATGAAGCCAAAAGTCAATTGTACATTAATTGAGAGGCTTAAATGCTAGACAAAATGGTAGATTGGATTTAAATACACCTAACATACTCATTTAAAAAGTCTTAAGCAATAATGAGCTTGTTTAACAAAGTTTGAAATTAAAAAGTACCAAAATAAGAAATCTAGAAAAACTATTATTTAAAATTCTGCATGGTAAGTTATAAAACTCAAAAATCTTTTTTTTCTTGCTTCATGTAGTTGCTCCTTTATTAAAATACTAGTTGGCGGTTAGATTTATATCAGATGCTTTCACACTGGAATTGGTTACTAGATATTTGAGATTTAATTTAAGATAATCATTATATCATGCTATGATTCATTGATGTGTTCTTGTAGATCCCGTGCTGGGACCCCTTACTGAGTCTAGCTACTCACCCTTTCCACCGTGGAGTTGGTGTGACCATGGGGTTTGTTGAATTAATTTTGAAAGTTTATTTATTAAACTTTACTCAAGTTTATTATTTAAAGCATGAACTATTTCTTTTAGAGACATACTAGGTTTCCGTTGTTTTAGTTAATCCCATTATTTTCAGGCACCCTAAGTTTCTTCAAATTTATGTTTTAATGTGGAACTATTTATTTTGCAATAAGTGCAAGTTTTTATTAGTTCATCACTGTGTGATTTTATAACTATTTATTCATGCATAAGAGGTTAAGGCCCTAGGTTTGACTTTGTATCGGGTTGGGTCCTTCAGTCAATTAGAGCCACCAGTTGGGTGAGCGCAGGCAATACTTCACAAATGAAGCATTCACATGCTTTCCGAGCCATAGACGTGTTCAGTGTGATAGCAATATTTTGGGTGAGTGGACTAGAGGCCTCACAAGATAGACATGTATGTGTCTCCACGTTGTGTAGCTATTCTAATACATCATTTGGAGGTATCGCTTCCATTCTAACTACTACTTCATCAATTCAATTTTTTGTGGTATTTGCGATTGTTAATTTTTGTTTTCTCTTTTAAGGTTTTTTTGTTTTACTTCTCTGGAAATGTTATTGTGCTAGTTTTGCTAAATAAATAGTTTGATTTAAGTTAAAATTTATTCTGTATGCTTAAGCGGATATAGTTTGAAGTTGATTTAGTCTCTATCTTTTGAAAAATACTAAAGAATTTGCACAATCTAGCCATTCTTTACCATATAAATATTTGTAGGATTTATTTTCAAAACTCAAAATGTATCGAAGCCTATCAGAATAATTACTCATTCAAATCACAACTTTAGAGATATTGCTAAGTTCTAACAGTAATCGA
>JBBMEG010011514.1:0-31528 GCA_037832605.1 Cyclanthera cordifolia
TGAACATGATGTCTTTGTTTGGCCTTAAGTGAGAGATATGCTCAATTCATGCATCTTCAAAGAAGTCATTGACTCCATCAAATATGAGAGATAGATGAGTGGTAGTTAATATGATTAAATTTACCCTGTCCTATCATCTTAAGCTCCAAGCTTAATTGGTGTTATACATAATACTACTTGGTATTATAATTGAGGTCTTGAGTTTGAGTTCTTGCAATGTCATTTTCTCCCTTATTTAATTTTACAATTTGGCTGCGGCGGCGACCTCGAATTTGAACATCAACCGAATATTCATGCATATATCCCCTTGAATGTCTTCTTCATGAAATGTATTTTGTTTTTTTAGAAAAACAGACTGAACTTAAAATTTTATATTAAGTTACCTACGTACCCTTTTATTGAAGGGATCAAGTCATAACGTAGTTCAAATTTTGTGCCATTAGCCTTTTAAGCTCATTCGGGCAGGAGCATCATGCAGTTTAGTCTCTTGCGATAAGGAGTATTTTATTTAGATGTCTTCATCACGAATAACAATACTTAGTTCCATGTCGTGAGCACGAGTTGCTAATTCTTCAAATGTGCGAGGCTTTATACCTTGGAGAATATATAGAAGTTCCCAATGCATGCCTTGAATGCACATTTCGATTGCGGATAGCTCAGTGAGGTGATCTTTGCAATCAAGACTTAGAGCTCTCCAACGATTGATGTAGTCGACCACAGATTCGCCCTCATGTTGCTTTGCATTTATCAATTCTATCATGCTGACAATACGTCTCCTGCTATAGAAGCGATTAAGGAATTCTTTCTCCAACTCTTCCCAACTGTCTATTGCTTCAGCCTCTAAATTAGTGTACCAGTTAAATGCATTCTCTTTTAAGGATCGAACAAACTATCTGACGAGAAGATCTCCTCGAGTGCCAGCAGTTTCACAAGTTTCTATGAAGTGCGCGACATGTTGCTTGGGATTCCCTTTTCCGTCAAATTGTTGGAATTTAGGTGGTTGATACCCAGCTGACATTTTTAGGCTATCTATTCTCTTTGTATATGGCTTGGAGTAGAAGAGAGAATTTTGAGTTGATCCACCAGTTTGAGCTCTGATAGAGTTTACAATCATGTCCTGCAGCTGTTGGATAGATAAGAACGCGATCGAGGTTGACTGTTGTGGTTGTTCCTCTGGGAGCTTTTCCTTACAATTTCTTCGTTCAATTAGAGTTTGGCTTGATTCGGCTGCTTCTCTATTCTGCAATTGATTTTTCAAGAAGGCAATCTCCAAGTCTCGATCCTCAATTGCTCTTTGCATTTGCTCGAGCTTTCTCTCGAAGTCTGTCATTATGTCTTCAGCTTCTATGCTAACTATCATTACAGACATCACGTTGGGATTGTTCTTGACAATGACTTTATCAGAAATTTCTTCAAGCCGTTTCGCAATTGGCTCGATCGCAATTACTTGAGGTGTAATTTGAGACTCATTTATCTTGGTCGACTTTGAGCTATTCCGCGTCACAGATGCAGATCCAGCATAAGCATATGAAGCAATTATCTTCATTCCAGATGCAATTGTAGCTTCTGTCGCTGCAGCAGACTTGCATGTAACTTTTGACGATGACGTTGAGGTCTCTGATGCGACAATGGATTTTGATGCGATGTTTTCAGATGTCATGCTTGATTTTGTGAGAGACAATGAGATGAGAGGTAGAGAGGTCCCACTGGGTGTGCCAATTTGTTCACACGAGATTTCACCGCAAAATAAGAGAGCGAGACACGTGTAAATTTGGAATATATATTTGTATTGATTTGAATATGTGCGAATGTGGAGTACAATCTCTAATTTGTTCCTCTGATTATTTCTCTCTCATATACAAATACTTTGAGGGCCTTTCAGCTTATCTCGAATGTAGAGTTGTCTCAAGGGCTTTGCAGCTTGTTCTTGAGGTTGAATTTGTTGGTGTTTGATCGGCCTTGGCTTGTTGATCTTTATTATGGTTGGTCTCTGACTTGTTGATCTTTGGATCAGTCATTGACTTGTTGATCTTTGGATCGGTCGTTGACTTGTTGATATTTGGATCGGTCGTTGACTTGTTGATGTTTGGATCGGTCGTTGACTTGTTGATCGTGGACTTCTTGATCTTCTTTGATGATCTGCTTGTGATGAATACGATGCGCGGTTTGAGTGACTTGCTTATGAAATCGCTTAACCTTTATGTGTCTTTTGATTCTTAGAAATTTGGGGAGTCTTCTGTGTTTGTGAATTCTCTTTGTAGTTTCAAACATTTGGATGCTGAAAATGAAGGAAAACTTCTCTATTTATAGAGCTTCCATGGACCTTGGGCTTGGGCCTTGATGAGTTTTTGGGTTTGAGTCTTGGGCTTGGCTCATTGGACTTGTTTTCATGGACATGAGTCTTCATATGCATTTGGGTCTTATTTAATTTTGACCCAATTTTAAAATAAAACAAACTTTTGATCCAATTTAATTTTGAGAAATATTGCCTCAAAAGTTAATTTAATTTTGTCATTAAATTTGAGATAATGATATGACAATTTATGATTGACCAAAATTTCTGAGTCAACAATAACTATCATTAAGAAAAAATTTATAAAAAAAAAAGAAAGCGATTTTCATGAGTGGCAAAAAAAAAAAAAACAATAATTAAAAAAAAATCAAATATTGCAAAAATAAATTCAATCAACTCCAACTGATTTAAGTAAAACTGACAGGTGAAATTCATAGATTCGATCTAATTTATTAATTATAGAATATTTTAAAGAACTTGTTGTAATTAAAATTAGAATGTAAACTTGTTATTTACAATTTTTTTTTTTTTTAAATGATATTAAATTCTTATTTTAAAAGTGCTATAATTGGTTGTAGGTCATTGTCCGTGTGATTTAAAATTTCTAATAGGGTAAAATAAAATATTATCATAGAATATGTAAATTGTATAATATTTTAGATGATGGAATAATACCACTGGGGCTAGTTGGCTAATTAATTGAAGTGTGTGAAATGTGGCAAGTATTGATATTGATGGATGGAATAAATATGTATAACATAACCATGCAATTTATTATTTAAAATGATGAATATTTTAAAATTATAAGATTCTTTCTTTATTCAATGAAACTCATTGTTTTAAAAAATCAACTCATACTAACAAAAAAATAAAATAAAATAAAATAAATAAAACAGAAAAATGAATAACAGAATGAATGAATGAAAAAAAAAAAAACGAAAAGACCAACACACAAAAAGCAAAAAAAAAAAAAAAAAAAAAAAAAAAACAAAAAAAAAAAAAAAAACCAAAAAAAACAGAACGACATAACTAAAAAAAAAAAAAAAAAAAAAGTACCGAAACAAAAATATCCAAATACAACCAAAATATTGGAACTCACCAAAATTAATTTATAAATGAAATTAGAAATTAATATAAAAGAATTTAAGAAAAAGAATTATAAAACTTTTTAAGAAATTCTTGTTGCGTATGCAAGAGAAGTGAGGGTGGGTATATATAGAGAGAGTGGGGGAGGGAAAAGAAATTATAAAAGTCCCAATGTGAGACTTTTATAAAAGGGCACAAAAAATCTTCACCTTGACGCAAAATTGATCTGAACTCGTAAAGAAAAACTTTAGTCGTCTTCGCCAACTTTAATAGCTCATAAACTACAAACACCAACCAAACTTAAGCAATGCTTGAATTTGTTTAATGAAAGAGATTTAGTCATCGTAACAGCCGAATTATCATTGGTTCTAATCTTGCTCACAACAATATCACCTCGAGCAATGACCTCATGTGCAAAATGGTATCAGATATCAATGGACTTTGTCTTCTCATGAAATATCAGGTCTATTGTAAAGAAGATAGCACTTCGACCGTCACAAAAGAGTTTAGAAATCTAAAAGTCTTCACTAAGTTACTAAACAGTCCCCTCAATCATTTAACTTATTTACAAGCCTTAGTAATAGTCATATACTTAGATTCTGTTGTAAATTGAGCAATTGTATTATGCAAAGTAGCTTTCCGACTAATAGCAGAACCACTAACTGTACACACATATCAAGTAAGAGATATTCTTTTATCAAGATCTTCAGCATAATCATAATTCACATAATTGATGACTTCATCTCTAGTTCTCCCAAAAATGCAAACAAACATCAACCGTACCTCGTAAATATCTTAATGTCCACTAAACTGCTTTCCAATGTTCTTTACCTGAAATGCTCAAATAGCTACTGATTGCACTAACTGCATGGGATAAATCAGGACGAGTACAAACCATTGCATACATTAGAGACCAATTGAGCTAGAATAAGAAACTCGGGACATATAATCAACCTCATCATCTAACTGAGACAATGCCTCTATTTGGTCGACCCCTGGGTGTCGGCATGGACTTGGTCGACCCGTTGGAGGTCAAGGCCTCCATTTGGCCGACCCCCGTGGGATCGGCATGGACTTGGCTACCACCCTAGGGATCAAGGCCTCTATTTAGCCAATCCCTCGTGGACTTGGCCGACCCCCGGGGGTCGACGTTGGCTTGGTCGGCCCCCGGGTGGGACCCTAACCTTCTCCGAATATTCTGGTATATTTTCGCCTAAAAGAGCTAGCTTAGCTATTTTTTTTTTCAATTATATAATAAGGTATTATTAAATTTTGGCTAAATAATTTTAACATACCCTTAGACTTTAGAATTTTTGTCAACATTCACTACTACAATACACAGAATTGATGGTAGGTGACGGCCGCAATCTTTGATGTATTATGGCGCACGTGAGCCCACCACCTTTACCTCAGACATCTAATTGGTTTAACAATGCGCGTTTAAGAACGACGTGTTTATCTGACATTGTTAATATTTAGAGCAGGCACAACTGTCTGCCACTAAACCTCTTATATGGATTAGTTATTATTTAAACATATGTGTCGTTAATTATTATTTATGACTCATTTATGCTTTAAACACAATTGTCGTTAATTGTTATTATGGCTCATTTATGCTTTACACGTGCGTGTGAACAAATTTTTTTATGGCTAATTTATGCTTTGAACGCATTCGTTGTTAATTATTTTTATGGCTAACTTCTGCAATCATTCATTTGTTATTAAGACATGCCCTGCATGTCACCAATTCTCATATATGGCTCCCTTCTCGTAAATTCATTTTTTTTTATGACAGTGTCACTAATTCATATTTATGGCTTACTTCAGCTATCTTTCATTTATTTGTATGACATGTCCTAGCCAGTAACACCAAGTTTTATATTTGTCCATTTTAAGGAAAGTCATCATTTGTGCCCGACTTTATAAGTTACTAACGCTTTACAAAAAAAAAAAAAAATGCATGTGATGATTTGCATATTGCAAGATAAAAAGTTACCCTCGAAATGTCAAACCAAACACATGCACTACCTTCTACCACACCCTTAACTTTTTAAAAACTTATAACTTTCTAATCATTTTGTAACATCAACTACATGAATATTTTTAACATTTAAATCTTTCTTCTAAGAAAATTCTAACTTTCACTCAATTCATCAAATAATAATATGACAGCATAACGGCGAAAATGTCAATCCAAAAAAAAAAAAAATTGTTGTATCACGTGTATTAAGAATAAAGTAATAATATTTATATACATCAAAAGGAACATTGTCCCACCAAAAACTACATTAAACTACATATCTATACATCATTATATGCCCCAACTAACTACATATAAACTACATATATAAGAACCTAACTACATATACAAGAGTAAAAAAATAATGAATCCCTAATCAAAGAATTAAATATATCTTCCTACAAATGCTGCCCATTCTTTTCGTACCTTATCAATCTCGTTTTGAGTATATGATTTTGAGTTGCTGAACTATAAATATTAAAAACACATAATTAATAGAAGATATATAAAATGACTATGTAATATATGATTAATTATAATATGAATGTGTAAATTAACAAACCTTACAAGTTTCATAATGGGCGTGGTCGTGTTGTTTAGCATATTCCGAATGAAAAGTTGGAAGTAAAACACATATACTATTGATCTCAATTGATGCGCGCACAGTTGCAAAAAAAAAAAAAAACTATACTTAGTAAAAGAGTGAACATGCATGACAAAATGACGATTAAATAAAAGATTTTGATTGGACTTTACCGTCACTAGTTTCCAAACCAATTTAGAGGTCCTATCGACCTGTTTTGTTTGCCACATTCGATAGATATTATAAAATCAAAGTTACAACATTGGGATTATAAAGTACATATGTGAAAAGAAGTTAATATTTGAAACATATGTGTTTACGATATGGTATAAGTTCTCATCTGGGTCCTTCCCACCTAGCGAGTTCAAAAGATATACCGTATTCTTTGCTGAAATGATGACAATTAAAATTCAGTGCTTCCTATATTATTTAACAAACATGTTAACTATTATATAAAGATAGTTCATTAGTAGAATGAATGCAAAATTACGAACACATATCAGTTATTGAGCATAAAGAATATGCATTGATTGACATCTACAATCATGTCAAACCGATCAACTTTATAAAGATTTTTTTTCTTCTTTTTTCTTATTATCTACATTTGATGTTTCACTCTCATCGACTACTAAGTATTGACTTAGTGTTTCTTAGTTCAATTTAGTTCATAATTACATAAAATAGATTTAAAAAAGTTATTAAACAAGAAAAAAAATGAATAATAATTCAAAGTAGTCCATGTGTTTTACGTGATGTAAGAGAGTTGCTCAGAAGGCTGCCTATTTCTTCTATCTAACAAAATGCAAAATCTCTTTACGAGCAAGATAAAAGCTCTTATCAGGATCGAACATGGAGTCGGGAATGGATATTATTAGCAATATGAAATTTTTAATGGATTCACCAATCTGAAATTTTTATTGATCCAAAAAATTTATTTAACTCAACCCCATATACACAATTACTTTCTATGTATCGAAAAACAAAGGTAAAATGATAAATACATAAAATAAATATTAAACAACAATTATAAGAGAAATATATTAAGAAAGTAATTTCAACATCAAAATTATTATTTAATTAATTGAACGAATAATATTAATACATAAAAGTAATTTATAAGTTAAAATTTTAAAATACAAAGATAAAATATAATTAAATATGTTAAGAATTTGAAACAAAATTTTAAAAATATTTATAAATAAGATTAACGATACAAATAATTTATCAAATTTTTATAACCAAAGGTATTTTTTAAACTTTTTAAAGTTTAAGGACATTTTCGAAACTAAACTTCAACCGTTTCCATCCAGATTTAACGTTAAGGGTATTTTTGAAACATTTTGCAAAATTCAGGAATATTTATGAAATTTTTCAAAGTTTAGAGACGATGTTGACAAAATTACCAAAATGTAGGGGTTTGTTTGATAGTTTAGCCTTAAATTTTCTAATTATTTGATATTAACCTTATCCTTTTTCCATATTTAAAATTAACAAACGTTAATATTTTATAATTAATTTGCCTTAAGGTTTTGTCAATATGGATCTATGAAAGTTATAATGTAATCTTTATTCAAAATTCTAGCCACCACACCCTTGCTCCTCGTTGATGGCCACATAACGCACCTCTAACTAACCACCTAGGATGCACCACCTACTTCATTGTTGTGTTTTCAATCATCTAAATTAGACCTTAAATGAGTGTTTTTGTGTCTCTAATATAAGATTATTATTGAAGGAGTTTGAGCACGAGAGATTAATTTTCACTAGTGATTTGGCGAACGAGGAGATTCAATTTAAGTCATTTTGGAGAATGAACTAGAAAAAAAAATGAATGAAATGACCATGCAACCTCTGTTTATTTGAATGTCAATGCACAATACTTCTAAGAGAGGTTCACTAGCACTCGTTCATTTATATGAAAGACCTAAAAACATTCATCGCATCCCTCTAACAGAATTCAGTTCAAAAGCAGTTGATTAATGAGCTCATTCTATCTGTAGCCCTAACCACCTAAGCTCAACCTAAAACTTGTGTTATAACCTAAAAATATTCTGAAAGACTCGGAAAAGATTGGGACCCGCACGAAGGACAACTAAGCCAACGCCGACCCCCCGGGGTCGGCCAAATGGAGGCCTTGACCCCAGGGGGTAAGCCTCGCCACTTCCGACCCCCCGGGGGTCGGCCAAATTGATGCTACAACCCCCCGGGGGTCGGCCAAGTCCATTTTCGACCCCCTAGGGAGCCGGCTAAATGGAGACCACAACCTCCCGGGGGTCGACCAAGTCCATTTTCGACCCCCTGGGTCGGCCAAGCAAGTTTGACTCTTTTAGAGGTCGGCCAAGGAAGGCCAGGACCCCATCGGGGTGAGCCCTTGTAGCTGGTCGGCCAAGGAAGGCCAGGACCCCCTCGGGGTCGGCCCTTGCTGCCTCACCCTTCTCGGGTCCGGCAACGAGTAGGTTCATCCGAGTCGATGGGCCGTGGAGGTCAGGGCTCTCCGAAGAGTCGACCGAGTCCTAGTAACGTTTGGAGGCGTTGCATCCCGTGGCGTCGCCCGTTACAACGAGTAGGTCGGCCCCATTGGGTCGACCGTGGAGGTCAGGACTCTCCGAAGAGTCGACCGAGTCCATAATCAAAATCGTTACACCTCTAAAGGATAACGATCAGAAGTTACGCCGGTATTCATACCCGGCTTAATGGCAGACGTTTCTAACGGCCGACCATTAATCGCCATAAGTGAGCTGCAACGGTTACAAGACCGACTACTATAAAAGTCAAGTAATTTCTCCCTTTCAAGGGACGGATCCTAAGCTAAGTACCCGTAAGCCATTTTTAGTGCTTTAAACTATTTCTCCCTAATTTCGTTTCTGACTTAGGCATCGAAAGTCCTGTGGCTCACACCACACCGGTGTGCCCTAAATTTGCTTTTTTGCAGGCTCTTTCGTACTCAGCTAAAATTTTTTTTACTGTGGATATCCATTGACCATTTTCGGCATCAACAGTTGGCGCCGTCTGAGGGGACAAGAGTGTTATACCTAAAAAACGCTAAATTCCAATCCATTTTCCTGCAAAAATGTCGAATATTGAAAACGGCCACCACCACGGTGTCGATGAAGAATCAGACATCGAGCACGCTCATAGGCGGATTGCCTCCAGAGAACATGACGTTGTTCATGTCGAAAACCACTCGGATTCTTAGGGTGCGGTAGATGTGCAAGAACCGGAGCATGCAGATCCAAAGTTCACTGCTTTGGAAGAACGAGTACAAGGAATGACAGAGAGTTTGAGTCGCCTGGTGGAATTGCTCCAGCAACCACCTCTGGCTCAGGTAGCTGATGGTGGGAACCAACAGGAACCGCAGGAGGCGGTGCAGCGGCAGCCTGCCAAGAAAAAGGCTGTGACGGAAAAAACAACTCCGATGGTCCGGGACCCTGCCAAAGGGAAAGCCCCAGCCATAGAGGCCCCGAAATAGGCGCATTCCCGGCACCGAAGATCGGTTGAACGACTTCAACTCGACGGTAATGACAGAAGAAAGGAACATTCGGTCTACCAAAGGATCGGAGCAAAAACAGGGAAGTCTCTCAAGGCCCAGTCACAGTCCCCTAACAAACAAAGGGGAGGCAAAAGGTCACCTCCACCGCAGGAAGTCAGAGCTATCATCGAAGGTCCGGCTAGAGGGGAGCAATTGTCTGCAAAGGAGTGTTATCACACGACCCTCTAGAAGATGGAAAGAGTCACAGAAGCAAAACCTGTTGAAGACAGCACCTGTTGAAGGTCTCCTCTGGGATGGACCTCGACCCCACCTCAAGAGGGGTTGAGCGAGGCAGAGGAGAACCTGCTGAAAAAATTAGAAACCGTACCCTTGCTAAACGATACGCAAACTGTCAGCATTGGGACAGGCCTAAGTCCGGAGCAACGTACGGGACTTATAGAATTCCTAAGAGGAAATGCAGATGTATTTGCCTGGTCTGCCGAGGACTTGCCGGGGGTAGACCCAAATGTTATGGTCTATCAGCTGAATGTCGATCGAGATCATAAACCGGTACGCCAAAAGCGCAGGCGTTCAATCATGAGCACAATGAGGTTATTGCAGAACAAATAGATGACCTGCTAAAGACAAAGTTTATTCGGGAGGTGCATTACCCCGAATGGCTGTCCAACGTTGTCTTGGTAAAAAAGCCAAATGGAAAGTGGAGGACATGCATTGACTTCACCAATCTCAATAAGGCATGTCCTAAGACAGTTTCCCCTTGCCTCGCATAGACCAACTAGTGGATGCGACGGTGGGGCACGAGCTGTTGACTTTCATGGACGCCTATTCTGGGTAAAATCAAATTAGAATGCATCCCAATGATCAAGAGAAGACGTCCTTCATCACTAGCCAGGGCTTATATTGCTACAATGTAATGCCTTTTGGCCTGAAGAATGCGGGCGCAACCTATTAGAGATTTGTCAACAAAATGTTTGCCCACCTGATTCGTAGGAGCATAGAGGTCTACGTGGACGACATGCTGGTAAAAATTAAGTAGGTAGAAAGACATTAGCGAGATCTGATGGATGCCTTCGACACCCTGCGACGGTACATGATGAAACTTAATCCAAGCAAGTGTGCCTTTGGTGTCCGTTCGGGAAAATTCCTCAGATTTCTTGTACATAAGAGAGGAATCGAAGCAAACCGAGAAAAGATCTGGGCTGTGCTGGAGTTAGAACCGCCTCAGACGCTGAAAAAACTACAGAGCTTGAATGGAAAGGTAGCCGCCATGGGCCGCTTCGTAAGCCGAGCTACAGATAAGTGCCTCCATTTCTTTAAAATTTTAAGGAATAAGGAAAAGTTTGAATGGACCCCAGAATGTGGGAAAGCCCTTAACGAACTTAAGGCCTACTTGGGCGCTGCACCCCTCTTGTTCAAGCCTGTCCCAAGAGAGGACCTTTTCCTCTACTTGGCCACGTCAGAGAGGGCGATAAGCTCCGTCTTGATACAGGAAAGCAACGGGTGCTAACGATCGGTGTACTATACCCATAAGGCTATAGTGGATGCGGAAACCCGTTATCGAGAAGTTGAAAAACTGGCCTTGGCACTGGTAACATAGGCTAGGCGATTACGTCCCTACTTCCAAGCCCACAAGATAGTGGTGCTGACCAACTTACCTTTATGCCAAGTCCTCCAAAAACCGGATGTCGCTGGGAGGTTGATGAAATGGGCGGTGGAACTCTGTAAGTATGACATACAATACCAAGCCAGACCCTTTGTGAAGGGGCAGGCGGTAGCCGACTTTGTCGTAGAACTTACTCCACCGCTGGAAAGGTCGGAAGAAATCTGAGTCCTTGAGAACTCAAGGGTGTGGACGCTTTATGTCGATGAGTCCTCCAACAACAAAGGCTGTGGAGCTGGCTTGCTGTTGTAGTCGCCTGAAGGGGATCGACTTGAGTACGCCCTTCGGTTCAACTTCCAAGCATCCAATAACGAGGCGGAGTATGAAGCCTTAATCGCTGGACTGCAGATAGCCATGGTGATAGGGGCAAAAAGGCTCGCCATCATGAGTGACTCTCAGTTGATCGTTAGCCAAGCAATTGGGGTGTACCAAGCGAAGGAAAAGCGAATGATGGCATACCTACAAAAGGTCAAGCATTTTCTGTCTTTGTTTGAAGAGGTACAAATCCAATAGGTACCTAGGTCCTAAAATGCTAACGCAGATGCCTTAGCCAAGTTGGCAGCTACTTACGAAACTGAGGTAGCCAGGACCGTGTCGGTAGAAATCGTAGACATGCCGAGTATTATCACCGAGCTGCTACACGAGGTTAGCAAAGCAGCACTAGTTTCACCTGTGACATGGATGACCTTTTTCCTTGAATCTTTAGGGGAGGGGAAGTTGTCGGATGACAAGAAGGACGCCCGACAGCTCAAATTCAAAGCTTCTAAATACGTGGTGCAAGAGGGTAAGCTATATAGAAGGGGGGTATTCTTTACCTCTTCTCAGGTGCTTAGACCCTAGCGAGGCCACCTATGCAATGCAGGAAGTGCATGAAGGCGTCTGCGACAATCATGAGGGGGCAAAATCCCTATGGCCGTTTGCACAAATGGGGGGTAGACCATATAGGACCCCTACCAGTTGGGCTAGGCCAAGTTAAATTCGCAGTGGTAGAGGTGGATTACTTCACTAAGTGGGCTGAGGCTGAGGCTGAGGCTCTAGCAACTATCACCGAGAAAAAGGTGACGGAGTTCATAAGAGGTGCATAGTATGCCGATTTTGGATACCCCGAACCCTCGTCACTGACAATGGGAAGCAGTTCGATAACCAAGCTTTCCAAAAATTTTGCTCTCAACTGAGGATTCATCATAACTTTTCATCTCCAGCCCACCCATAAGCCAATGGGTAGGTGGAGGCAGTAAACAAGATTATCAAGAAAAATCTAAAGACCAAGCTCGAAAGCTTGAAGGGGTCTTGGGCGGAAGAACTCCCACAAGTGTTGTCGTACCGTACTACACCTAGGACATCGACAGGCGAAACCCCCTACTCGCTAGCCTTTGGAGCGGAAGCAGTGATTCCGGTCGAGATAGGACTTTCATCCCCATAGTAGAGTCTTTTAACCCAACTCAAAATGACTAGCAGCTGCGGATGGATCTAGATCTTCTGGAAGAATGAAGGGACGCAATCCACATAAGGGTGACACAGTACAAAGGCTGAATTGCCAAGTACTACAATTCCCGAGTCAAGGCAAAACGCTTCCAAATTGGCAACTTGGTACTGAGAAGGGTGATGCCAAACACCAAGGAACTCAACAGTGGAGTCCTGGAGCCAAATTGGGAAGGACCGTACAAGGTCACCAAGGTGGCACGCCCAGGCACCTACTATCTTGAAAACATGGACGGGAGTAAAATTCTCCATCCTTGGAACGCCGAACACTTGAAAAAGTACTTTCAATAGATTGTAATTCAAGTTTTTCTTTTCTTCATCAGCTAAAGCCCCTGTTAAAGAATCTTCTGGAGGCAAGGAGTGCACTGATAGCACTAGTCGAAGAAAGGCAGTTAGATCATAAGAAGGCGGGTAGGTAAGAATAGGAAGTTTAGAGGAGTGAAGGGGTAAAAAGTGTTTTTTTCTTATTCTGACCATCTTAATTTAAGTATATTGATATCATTTTCATAAACTTAAATGGAGGGTATATGAGATAGAGAAGAAAGAAGCGAAAAAAAAGTTCATCATTTCATTCAAAGAAAAAGTTTCTGAGTTACAACTTAGGCAAAAAAGTAAAGACTACAAAATAAAGTACTACAAGGTAAAAAGACTACAAGGTAAACGTGTGCGGGCATAGCTAACCCCCTCTTGGATTCGATCAAGTGCCCAGCCAATGGCAGCCTCGCCGATATTGTTTTCTAGAATCACAAAGGCAGGAGAACCTTTCACTAGGTTAGCCAAGTACGCAGCATTCTTGAGCTTCCCTTCAGCAGAGGCCAACTCTCGTCGAAGGCGGGCGATCGTAGCCAAGTCATCTTGACGTGCGCGAGCAGCTAAATTTTGGGTTGTTTCGGTAGAGGTACGTGAGGCGGCTAAGGCGAACTTGGTGACTCGCTGAGCTTTCTGAGCATGTGCCAGTTCCCATTTGAGCTTGTCAATATTGGTGGACAAGGAAGAGCGAGCTTGACGCAAGTTCTCCAAAAGGTTGCGAGAAGGTGAAGAAAAATGCATGAATGCCTGCAGAAAGAAACCAAGGTACAAGTTAGTACGTGCACTCAAATCAAAGTATAGCTGTGAAAAGTAGGGATGTTGTACCTCGTGCATTAGGCGAGTCCCCTTTTCCAGAACTTGGGAGGCATCTCCTAGGGGTAATGTAGCTGAAGAAGACCCAACTTCACTCCACAAGTTGGAAGCCAGAGTCCTTTCCTCCTATGGATCCAAAGTAGGACAGTGCGGTCCTGACAAGAGGTAGGAGTCGAATCCAGGGGGAAGGTTGTGTACAGGCGTCCGAGGCCTGCGCGAGTTGCTCCGAACTAGAGAAGAAACGTGGTCAAAATCGAGGCTGGGGCCGTCAAACTCCGGGTCTAACCCCACTTCCAAGTCCTTTAGAACTTCGGGGAAAGGAATGTCTTCGTCATCACCAAGTTTGAGAGATCACCCCTCCGAAGTAAGGTCCACTGTTTCATCGGTAGGAGGCCTGACAGGGGGGCGAGACGTTTGACGCGTCACTACGAAAAATGCGCGCCTCAGCGAAGGCTCGTATTCCATGGAAACTAAACACGGTAAAGGATGTCAACTCATACTTCCAGCATTTGAGGGATGCAAATTTAAAGGAAAAAGTAAGCTGCATACCTCGAGCAGACCCCTCCTGCGGGATGGCTGACTCTGAGTTAGAATCGGCTGGCATGGCTGAAGCTGGAAGGAGGTTGTACAACGCCACTGAGTTCGTGGTCAGGTACTGCGCACTTCGAGTAACCTCCTCGGGGTAAGACATAACAGTCTCATAAAACTTCGTTACCCGGGAACAGGGATTAAGTTTCAGTGCACTGTAAACAAAAAGTTAGTACGGTGCCAAAAGATAGATAAAGCCAAGGCAAAAGTAAGCGTACCATATGTCCCGAAGACAGTGGGAGTTGCCAGCGAGGCATTGGCGCCTGGAGCCGCCCAAGGTCCTCCAGAAAAGAACTAGCGCTCCTTCCACCCCTTCTGAAAGTTTGGGCACCACATCAAAGGAGAAAGCTTGCTTCTCGGGGTCAGGTAGCAGCCCACAGTGACGTCGGGATGCTGGCAGAAGTGGTAGAGCAAAAGAAGGTCTCTGGCACTAAATGGACCTTTTGCACCCAAAGGCTGTGAACACCGAAGAAGACATTCCAGGCATTAAGAGCCAGTTGCGTTGGAGCCAGCCCTGCCATACCCAAGAACCCTTGAAGAGGCAGTATAAAAGGAAGTCGAACTCCTCGGCCAAACATGGTGGTGTAGAGGGCCACCTCACTCGGAGGAGGATGGGCGTACGTCTCCGAAACCAGAGGAAGCCGAAGGGTGATTTCGGCCGGGATAAAAAATTGGGTCCTAAGACGGTCTAAATCCTTCTGAGTTAAAATGGACACTGCCATTTGAGACGCTGACCCTACCACCAAGGCTCTTCGCTGAGTCCTCTTAAGTGAGGAGGAAGCTCGTAGGTGAATAGATTCGGTCTATTAGTCAGACGAAGGATCCATGATAGCTAAAGTAAGAAGTACTCTGCAATTAACTAAATTAGGGAAAAGACGAGTCTTTAAGAGAGCCTAAGTACCCTACGAAATTCAAAAAGCAGTGAAAAAAGGCGAGACTTTTTGTCCAAGTTCCTAAGTAACCTAAAGGTTTCAAAAAGTGGTGAAAAAGGCGAGAGTTTTTATTAAAGTGCCTAAGTAACCTAAAAATCTCCAAATGAAGTTAAACGGGCAAGACTTTATAAAAAGTGACTAAGTAGCCTACGAATTCTGAAAAAGTACTCTAAAAAGGTGAGTCTTTGAAAAAAGAGCCTAAATAATCCAAAAATTCGGACAAACATGCATAACGGGCAAAAATCCAAAAAAGTGTCTAAGGGTAAAATTTTCGAAAATATGTCTTACCGTTAGCGTGAAGTCGGAAAAGGGAGAGTACGAACCGAAAATGTAAGGCGTGACGAATGCTTTCAAAAATCCAAAACGAAAAACAAGTCTCCCCACACACTTTGAGAAAATCGAAAATCCTAGCCCAGTGAGAGGTAATTTTCGGCCAAAGTAGGGTGAAAAGGAGGGTGTAGTTTTGGCAGGGAGTTTTTATGGAAAAATTAGGTTATGGGAAATCTCAAAAGGATAAATATTTTCCTAAAAAAGAGAAGTGATTTTTCATTGAATAAGAATATTATCTTGGAAAAGATATTCTTAGAAATAAGAATATGGTCATTTTAATATAATTATTTAGAATGAATATTTTCCATAACCTCAAAACTTTATTTGTTGGAATATTATTTAGGAAAACATGTTCTTGAAAGAGAATATGACCTAAGTGATTTTCAAGTAAATACTTCCGTAAAGAGATTACTTTGTAGCATCCGAAACTACGAAAAAGAGACAAGAACCTAAACAACTCTTCACAATCCAGAAAGCTCGGAAATGAAGAGTTGGGGTAATGTTATAACCTAAAAATATCCCAAAAAACTCGGAAGAGATTGGGACCCGCACAAAGGAAAATTAAGCCAACGTCGACCCCCCACGATAGGCCAAATGGAGGCCTCGACCCCTGGGGGTCAGCCACGCCAGCGCCAACCCCCAGGGGGTTGGCCAAAGTCGTTGCCGCCTCGTGGGGGTCGGCCACGCCAACGCCGACCCCCCAAGGGTCAGTAAAGTCATTTTCGACCACCCGGGGGTCAGCCAAAGTCATTGTCGACCCCCTGCGGTCAGCCACTCCAGCATCGACCCCCGGGAGCAGCCTCGCCACTTCTGCCCCCCTAGGGGTGGGCCTAATGGAGGCTACAACCCCCGGGGGTCGGCCAAGTCCATTTCTGACCCTCTAGGGGTCAGCCTCGCCATCACCGACCCCCTAGGGTCGGCTAAATGGAGGCCATAACCCCCTGGGGGTCAGCCAAGTCCATTTCCGACCCCCCAAGGTTTGCCAAGTAAGTCCGACTCCCTCGGGGTCAGCCCTTGCAGCCGATCGGCTAAGGAAGGCCCAGAACCCCTTGGGGTCGGCCTTTGCAGCCTCACCCTTCTCGGGTCCGGCAACGAGTAGGTCCATCGAAGTGGATGGGTCGTGGAGGTCAGGACTCTCCAAAGAGTGGACCGAGTCCAAGTAACGTTTGGAGGCATTGCACCTCGTGGCACCGCCCGTTACAACGAGTAGGTCGCCCTCATTTGGTTGACCGTGGAGGTTAGGACTCTCCGAAGAGTCGACCGAGTCGAGAATCAAAACCGTTACACCTCTAAAGGGTATCAGGAGTTACGCTGGTATTCATACCCGGCATAATGGCGGATGTTTCTAACGGCCGGCTATTATATCGCCATAAGTGAGTCGCAGCGGTTACAAGACCGACTGCTATAAAGTTAAGTCATTTCTACCTTTCAAGGGACGGATCCTAAGCTAAGTACCCTTAAGCCATTCTTAGTGCTTTAAACTATTTCTCCCTAATTCTGTTTCTGACTTAGGCATCGGAGGTTCTGTGGCTCACACTACACCGGTGTGCCCTAAATTTGCTTTTTTGCAAGCCCTTTCGTTCTCAGCTAATAAAATCTTTACTGTGGATATCCGTTGACAATTTTTCGGTATCGACCGTTGGTGCCGTCTGTGGGGACGAGAGTGTTCTACCTAAAAAATGCTAAATTCCAATCCATTTTCCTGCAAAAATGTCGAATATTGAAAACGGCCATCACCATGGTGTCGATGACGAATCGGACGTCGAGCACCCTCTGAGGCGGATTGCCTCCAGAGAACTTGATGTTGTTCTTGTAGAAAACCACCCGGATCCTAAGGGTGCAGTAGCTGTGCAAGAACCGGAGCATGCAGATCCAAAGTTCACTCCTTTGGAAGAATGAGTACAAGGAATGACGGAGAGTTTGAGTCGTGTAGTGGAATTGCTATGACAACCACCTCCGACTCAAGTAGCTGATGCTGGGAACCAACAGGCACCGTAGGAGGCGGTGCAGTGACAGCCTGCCAAGAAAAAGGCTGTGGCAGAAAAACACGTTCGATGGTCCGGGACCCTGCCAAAGGGAAAGCCCCCGCCACGGAGGCGCCAAAAAAGGCGCATTCTCGGCACCAAAGATGAAATGGACGATAAAGAAGAAATGAATTTTGGGAAGTCCTTGGCTCCGGTCTTTGATCTCCGACTAAGAAAACTTGAAGTTCCCGTTTATGGCGGTGCCGAAGATCCTCATGGATGGGTTTAACAGGTTGAACGCTATTTCTCAATCAATAGATTATCTGAAAAAGAAAAGTTAGAAGCAACAATTTTATGTCTGGAAGGATCTGCAATGAAATGGTATATGCGGGCTTAGGCTCGACGACCAATAGAGAATTGGGAGAAAAATCTCTCGTGCAAACTACCGATCGGTATACGCCAAGGAAGATGGGTAGTTTGCACGAGAGATTTTTCTCACTAAAACAAGATTCAACTGTGAAAGATTATAGGGAAAAATTTTTAGAATTTTTAGCTGAAATTTCACTTGATGAAGAAACGCTTGAAGGAAAATTTATCCATGGGCTACAAGAAGATATTCAAATGGAATTACGTGTTGGTCTCCCTAAGGGATTAATTCCTATTATGGAACGTGCTGAGGAAATAGAAGAGAAATTAAAATACTTCGGGAATAAAAAATCACTGTTTAATGAAATGATTGTTGGAAATTCTAAAGGAATGCTTGCATCAGGTACTTCATCTCCTACTGTTACTATTACTCCGAATGTTAATAAAAGTTATGCATTAATTCGTAAAGGTGGGAATAGAAGAATGGGCGATTCTCCTTATAGAAGACTAACTGATACATAACTACAAGTAAGGAAAGAGAAAGGTTTATGTTTTCGTCGTTAGGAAAATTGTTTTCCAAGACATAGATGCAAAACAAAAATGTTGCAGGATATGAAATTTTTATTAGTTCCTGATGATCTTGAAGAACCATGGATAGAACAATAGAATGTGTTAATAAGGGAAGAAGATCGTGTGAATGAAAGTACTTCGAATACAGTAGAATGGGCTCTTCATTCTACTATGGGTATTGATTCCCCAAAAACATTGAAAGTTTGGGTATCGTTTAGGCAAGCAAGAAGTGATGGTTCTTATTGATTCAGGCGCGACTCATAACTTTATTTCCCGGGCTATAGTGGAGGAACAAAAATTGTCGATTCAAGACATTGATGGCTATGGTATTATGCTCGGATCTGGTGCTTTTATTCGAGGGTCACAAATATGCAAGAATTTGCGGTTGCATTTAGGAGAATTGACAATAATACAAGATTTTTTGCCAATGGATCCTGGCAGTGCTGACATTATTTTGGGTGTTCAATGGTTATCTACTTTGGGGGACGTTGTTACAAATCATCAGTTGTTGGAAATGCGTTTTTCGATGGGGGACATCTTCAGTTATACTTAAAGGATATCCGTCGTTGGTGTGTTCTCAAATTTCTTTGAAGAGTATGTAAAAACTCTTAAGCTTGAAAAGGATGGATTTTTTATGGAATTGAATACAATCAGTACTCAAATACCAATCGACAGAAATGACATTTTTCAACAGCTTCCTATGAAATTTCGTGATGTTTTGATTTCTTATGAAGCTATATTTCAACCATTATCAAGTCTTCCGCCTAAACATGATTTAGACCACAGTATTGAGCTTGAGGTAGGAGCAATTCCACTTAATGTTCGACCCTATTGATACCCTCCGTATCAAAAGAATGAAATTGAAAAGTTGGTGGAAGAAATGTTAATATTGGGGATAATTAGACCGAGCATCAGTCATTATTCCAGCCATGTTTACTAGTTCGCAAAAAAGATGGTGGATGGAGAATTTGTATTGATTATCGGGCTCTGAATGAGAATACTATTCCCAACTAGTTTCCAATTCCTATTGTGGATGAACTTTTGGATGAGCTTCATGGCGCTCGTGTATTTTCTAAAATAGATTTGAAATCTGGGTATCATCAAATTCGTTTGAAAGAGGAAGGCATTCATAAATCAGCTTTACGTATTCATGACGGTCATTATGAGTTTGTTGTTATGCCTTTTGGATAATGTAATGCTCCTGCTACTTTTCAAGCCTTAATGAACAAAATTCTGCAACCATATCTCCGTAAATTCGTGCTTGTTTTCTTTGATGACATTTTAATTTACAATTCGGATATTATCGATTATGTACAACATTTAAGTACAATTTTGGAAGTTCTTCAAGAGAATTCACTAGTTGCAAATTGGAAGAAATGTCGTTTCTGTTTAAAACAAGCAGATTGATTATCTTGGGCATATTATTTCAAAAGATGGAGTTGTTGCACATTCTTCTAAAGTTGAACAATAAAGGATTGGCAAGTTCCGTGTAATATTAAGGAATTGCGTGGATTTCTTAGGTTAACTGGTTATTGTAGGAAGTTTGTTCGTAATTATGGCGTTATTGCTCACCCGTTAACTCTACAGCTACGAAAAGATAGTTTTCTTCGACACTAGAGGCTACTCTTTCTTTTGAAGAACTTAAAAAGGCTATGATTGCAATTCCTATGTTACACCTCCCTAATTTTACGAAACCATTTATTATTGAAGTTGATGCATCTAGGATAAGTGTTGGAACCGTTCTTCTTCAGAATGACCGTCTTATGGCTTTCTTTAGCCATGCATTGGCAACTCTTCATCGAGACATACCAGTTTATGAACGGGAATTGCTAGCTATTGTTTTAACAATTTAAAAAAGGAGACCGTACTTGTTGGGAAGACATTTCATAGTACAGACTGATAAAAAAAGTCTTAAATTCATTTTAGACCAACGATTTGTATGGGAGGAATATCAAAAGTAGTTAGTCAAACTTATGGGGTTTGATTTTGAGATCCGTTACAAACCGGGAAATTGAATATGGTGGCTGATGCATTGTCTAGACAACCAAGTGTGGTGGAAAATAATGAAGTATCGTGGATAGGTAATATTAACACTAAAGATTTGGTTAACAACAACAAGCAGATCCATCAATCCAAAAAATTATTCAGAATCTCAGGGATGGACAAACAACATTAAAGGACTATCACTATAACGATTCTCTGCTTATGATGAAGGGACGAATTGTTCTTCCTACTGGATCACCCACAATTCCTCTTTTACTATAGCTGTTCCATTCTTCTCCCATGGGTGGTCATGGTGGAGCTTTAAAAATATTGTAACATTTAGGAAAAGAATTTTATTGGAAGGGAATGAAATCTAGAGTTTGTGAATTTTTCGGTTTTTATTCGTGAAATTGTGCGTCTTCATGGAGTTCCTCAATTGATTGTTTCAGATCGTGATCCAACTTTTACAAGTACATTTTGGAATGAATTTTTTAAAGCTCAAGGGACAAAACTCAAGTTTAGTACAGCCTAGCACCCTCAAACTGACGGTCAGACAGAAGTAGTAAATCGGGTTATGGAGATATATCTTTGATGCTTTACGATGCATTGTCAATCTTCATGGTTTAAATGGTTATCGTGGGCGGAATTTAGCTATAACACGTTGTTTCATTTAGATATAACCACCCTCAAACTAACGGTCAGACAAAAGTAGTGACTCCGCGTTTCTCCTTTCGAATGTGTCTACGAGCTTCCTCCTCCGACTGTAGTACCGTATAGATCAGATGGTTCAGTTGTTGCTACGGTGGATAACCTATTGATAGCTCGAGATGCCCAATTATTCTTAATTAGAGAGAATTTGTTACGGGCTCAGCAGTATATGAAGACATCTGCTAACCATAAAAGATGAGATATTTCTTTTGAAGTAGGTGACTTTGCATATCTTAAACTTTGACCCTATCGGAACGGAACACTTTTTAAGCGTTTAAATGCTAAACTTGCTCCTCATTTTGTTGGACCTTTTGAGATATTGGAGCACATTGAGCTAGTAGCATTTAAGTTGACATTACCCCCAACGACTCGGCGATTCATTCAGTATTACATGTTTCTCAACTTCGACGAGCTATTGGGAATACACTTGTGGTCAGTCTAATTCCAGACAATCTTGCAGCTAATCATTCTATCGCCTTTGATCCCATTGCCGATTTAGGCATTCGTCAAAATCAGAAAGATCATTCACGAACAGAGGTTTTAATCAAATGGGATGCACTTGACATGAGTGATGCAACTTGGGAGGATTCATAATTTATTAAAAAGTAGCTTCCAGAATTTCACATTGAGGACAAGGTGAATTTTTGGAGGCCAAGTGGTGATACGCCTCCCCCCCATTTTTCATGTCTATAAACGGCGTCCTAAAATGAATGTTCATTAGTCGGTTAGTTAACCATTAGTTAGTACCCTTTAGGAATAGGATAAGGAATGATCAATCCTATTAGGAGTAGGATAAGGAATGATCAATTCTATTTTGAGTAGGATAAGGAATTGGCAATCCTATTAGGAATAAGGAATGGTCAAGCTATTAGGACTAGGATAAGAACATTAGACTATAAATAAGAGAGTGAGGGGAGGTAATGATAGATAGGAAGAATAGGATTGAGAGTGAGTATCTAGGCTTGAGAGTGATCTCAAGATAGGGAATGTATGAGTGCCTCGAACACTTGGGTTATCTTGTATCTTTATTTTCTTTATAATATAATATATATAGGGTTCCTATCACTTTTTCAGGACCACGTTCATCTTGCTCTCTCTTCTCTCTACTTTCTTGCGAATTTTTATGTGTTCACCTCAAAAAGAACAAAGAATGGTTAGATAAAAGAATAATAAAAAAGCTTTTAGAAAATCTTTCAAATAGAAAGAATAAAGGAAATCAGAGAATCGAAAGAAGATGGATTATACCTAATAGGTGAATCTTGAAGGTGAAGATCATAGACGAAGCTCTTGGCAAAAATCATTAGAGCGCTTCACCCATCGCTAGCAGAAGAGTATAAAGAATGAATAGAATGGTGAACAGTGAATAAAAGATAGGCTTTGTTTAATTCAGATAGGGTTCAACATGTCTACACTAAGCATAAGTTTTCACTACCAATGTGGATGGGTGGTGTAATATCGATTATTCGTTTGTAAGTGTGATCAACTAAACACTACTACAATTTTAGGAATACGTATTGGGCTAAAAGTTGAAAAAAAAGAACACAAATCTTTATATGATAGACTAAAACAATGTCGGATATAAAGATTTCGGCCTACTTTTAGATGTCGAGCAACAAATTGGAGCAAAATGATGTGGGGGCAAAGAATAGATGTCAAGCCAAAATATGTTAGAAAACTCGACATCAAAATTGCCCCACATCTATTCCACTTGTTTTTCCAAAATGATGTCGAGCAAAGAATAGATGTCAAGCCAAAATATATCGGCCTCATTAATTTTCTCAAACCCGAGACAAATTCTTCCCTTCATTTTCTCTCATTTCCTCCATTATTGCTCACCTTGTGTTCTCAGCCTCAAACATTTCTCTACTTATTTTTCTCCTTTCTTCACGTTTTCAAGCTTTTTTTTTTCGTTTTTTGCTTTTTATTATTGTGGATACAATGTAGCTCCAAGTTCTTCTCTTCCTCTGTAACTCGTTTGTACCAACCTCAAATGTGTGTGTTCTTTATTGTAAACATCTTTTTTTGTGATCAATTTTACCATTTTAATATCTTACATTATGGATTTTGTAATTTTTTTGTAGTTCATTTGATCTATTTTACCATTTTATGATTTTAGATTATATATTTTGTGATCTTTTCATGGTTCATCTCAATAGGATTTCTTATGTTCATATATTTTGTAATTTAGAAATTCTATATTTTAGTTTTTGTAGTTTATACATATTGATGTTCATATGACTTTGGGTTTCTTAGTTTATATTCTTATTTTACCATTTCTCTAGGTCATATGACCCAGGTTATTAGCATTTTTACTTTTATTTGATTTTTCGTTCTTGTTTCTCCCTTGTTTTTTAAACTTTTTCATCCAACCCGAGACACTAACTCTTTTCTCCCATTTTCTCATTCTCAGTTGTTGCTCCCCCTTGTTTTGTCCTCCCATTTCAACAACTCATTTCTTCAAGTTTTTCTACCTATTTCTTCAAGTTCTTAGCTATTTCTTAGGTGGTTTTGTTGCATTTTTCGTTCTTGCTTCCCTTTCTTAGCTTTTGTTGCCAAACTTAGAGATTTTCGAGTTCAAAAGCTCTTTATTTTGGGCAAGCTCTTAGTTAAATTTTTCGTTCTTGCTTCAAGTTCAACCCGAAGTGGGCAATTTTCAAATTCTTCTTGCTTCATTATTGCTCCCCTAAAGTTAGACGTTCTCTCTTTGTTCTCTCCTTTTATGATTTTTTTTGTGGTTTATTTGACTATGATTTTTTAGTTTATACAAAAGACATTGTATTTTCTTACTTTAAATAATTCATCCTCTATTATAAATACAAGGCCTAAGTGGTCTTCATTCTCATCCTACTCAATTCCATACTAACTCATTCTCAAACAGAGAAAGATTTCTGAAAATTGAGATCTCTCTTATTTTCCTATAGTCAAATCTCTGACAAAAAGTTCCTTCACTCTCTTTTCTAAAAGCTTCCCACTAAGCACTCAATATAGCAAAGAAACTATAGCCTAGAAGACAATCTCATTAGTTAGAAGTCAAACCGACAATCTATGGTAGCCTTATCAACAAAAAAAGCATAATTCATAGCATCTCAACAATTAATTAAGAAGCTATGTGGCTGAAAGTAGACGTGTTCATCGGTCGGTCAGCGTCAATTTTTGGTGAAAATTGACACTAAATCGACTTTAACTTAAAAACGAAACCGAACCGACCGGTTGGTTAAGTCGGTCGATATGATTTGTTAAGTCGGTTAAAACGGTCGGTTAAGTCGGTTAAATCGATTAAATCATTTTTTTCTTTTTATTAATTAAAAAAATATTAATCATACAATTTTATATTAAAATTTTGTGAATTAATTTAAAAAAAATGAATAAATCAAATATATTTTAAAAACTCATTTTAAATTAAGTTGATTTTACAATAACTTAATAATAAATCTATTTAATTGTAACAGCTCGACTTTTCGCTCCCTGTTTTGCAAGGTTAGTTTTTGTAATTATGGGCTTCCCGAGAATCCCTATAGTCGTTTTAATATTTAATTTTGGTTGATTGTATTTATTAAATTTATATCTCGGAAGATGTAAAGTCGTAATTTGAAAACTAGGGGTAAAATTGTTATTTTTAGCCCTAGGGGCATTTAGGCAATTTTGCCAGCTCTTTTGTCCTTATAAATACCGTAAAAAACAATCAATCATTAGGTTTTCATTGGCTTTCTCAAAATCAGCATCGACAGTATCTTTTCCCTCTTTTTCCTGCAAAATTCTAACACCCACAGCCACCGCCGAAACGCCAATCATTGCTGTAGATTTCCTGCGCCGACAGCCGCTGACAGCAATCATTACCGCTGTTTTTCTGCTTCGAAAAGCTTGTTGCCTCGAGAAGACAGCAGCTACCGCCTCGACCAATCGCAAGCTGAGAGAAACGGAGTTGGCCAATCAACGCTCGCGACAGCCCTGCCACCGTCAACGCCGCCAGCAGAGTTGTCCCCCATGTGCGCCGACAGCTGCCGCTGCTGTCAGACGTCTTTAGCTGCAGATTGGCCAGCGTGTCCGAGCATGTTTTCTTGTCGCCAGAGCCAGAGGCAGCGAGTCCGATAGTGCCACGTACGGTCGAAGCTGCAGCCGTTGTCCCCTACGTGTGAGCTTCACGCGCCGCCGCCGACTTGCCGAAAAATTCTCGGGGAGTGTATTTTAAGTATTTTCGACTTTCCGAGTCCATTTTTTATAGTTTTAAGGTCGAAATCTTACTGTTTACCCTGTTTGACTACTTAAGCTTGGAAAATGACCATTGGACACGTTGTTCGAACACCTTAAAGGAAGTAGTGATTCTTCGCTAAGGTAAGGGGCTTTTATCAATAGCTTACAAGCGCTATAATTAATTAGTTATGCGTGTAGAATAACTTAGATAAATTTTGGAACATGTTAAGTGCTTTACTTGTCAATTATTCATGCAACTGTGAATTTATTATTACTACTGTTATATGCACGTTACAAGATCGTTAAGCGTATGTTTTGGTAAACCACGAGTAAGCGACTATTAGAAGGCCCGGGAGTGGCATTCCCTATCAGGGTAGCCCCGGATGTGAACAATTCGCCTTGTAAGAACTGGGAGTGGCATGTCCCTTCGGGATAGCCCAGGCTCACAGTCACCAACCAGCAAGCACCCGACCTTGCTTAGGTCTTACGGGACCCTGTGAGCTGTTACACAATCTCTCTCTGTTCCTTGTTTTTATGTGTTTATTTCCTTAATTATGTTAATCCCGCTTTGGGATTCTTACTGAGTTTCATTACTCACCCCCTCTGTTTTCTGTGGGTTCTACAAGTACGCGTGGACTCTATCAGGATGGCTGATCAAAGAGGCTGGAAAGACCATGGACTCGGGTTGTGTGCTCTCTGCATGTTAAGAACATTCTTTTCTTACTGCGTGCTCTTTTTAATGCTTTTATTATGAACTGGTTTCCATGCAAGACGTTATGTTTTACTGATTTTCTTACTTGAGTTTTTAATAACTGGGTACCCATTTACATATTTTTGGAATATCTTTATTGGTAATAAATGTAGCCTTTATTACTCAGATTTCTGTTCTTTAAAGATTATTTTAAACCTGCATGTTTGAGTAGTCTAAGGATGACCCCAGTTTGGGTCGGGTCTTTACAGTTGGTATCAGAACCCAGAGTTACAGATTCTGTAGACTGACTTACATTGTAAATTATTAAGTTCCATGGTCTTTAGCTGCCGATTGTCATCAGGTAATCGATGTGTATTGTTTATGAGAATGAGTAGTTAGAATTCTATTCAAATTCTGATTGTGAACTATGAAATGTTATGATATATTGTGTTACTTTATTAGCGGTCTTTATAGTTGTTGAACTGGAGAGAACTGAGAGATCGAGTTTTCCTTGCAGCTTGAAAGTATGTCTGAGAGAACCACCCGTAGCAATGTCAGCCCCAATAACCGCATTGGTAGAGGAAGAAGAAGAGGAGCTGGAGTGCCAGCTGTCCGTAGGAGGAACACCAGAGTGGCTAGTCAGCCGGCCGGACTCTTGAATCCACCCGCTAGAGCAATGTTAGTACGAGGGTTGACTGTGGAAGCCATGACCGCCATCCAGGTGATGATCAGGGGCACTATTTAGGAGTTGTTGTCATCATTTCAGATAGTTTCGCAGCAGATGGATGCCCCGCTCAGAGCAGATGCCCCTTAGAGGGAAGACCCAGATGTCAATGCTACTTCAGTGGATCCCACTCGACCGCAGGGGCATATCACAATCTTACCTTTTGGAAGAATGGTGGCGGTTTGATGAAAATTGAGAAAGAATCGTGAACTTTGGGAGAAAACGGAAGAGTTTTTTGAGAGGTTTTGGGAGAAAACGGAAGAAGAAACGATGAAAATTGAGAAAGAATCGTGAACTTTGCATTCTGTAATTGGGTGCAAAGGCGACAGAATAAATTTTCGTCGCCCTTGCTCAATAAAAAATAATAAAGTAAAGGTTTCGGCAACGGAATCAAAGTTCTGTCCCTGAAGCCCGATCATTTTTCGGCCCAAAGTTGATTTCGGCGACGAATAGCTTGTTCCGTCGCCTTTGCTCATTTCAAAAAAATGAATTACATCAAAGGCGACTGACGAAATGTCTCTATCGCCTTTTCCCTATGCTAAGGCGTCAGAGACGTGTGCCGTCACCTTTGACCGACGCTAGTTTTATCTATGGCCGTTTTCATGGCCGTTTTCTCAACAATTTTCCATACCCTCTGCCCTCGTCGCCTTTAAGCAGATTTCTTGTATTGAAAATAAATATATATACTATTGAGACTTTAAATAGCTTTTAAAGTCACATTTTTTAGAGACAGATTATAGATTACTTCATATTGAGATCCACAAAAGGTTAATTAAATAGAAAAACATTCAATTGATAGTTAGGAAGGTCAAAGTTTAGATTAATAACAAAAGTGTAACAACTTTATGCATATTAAAGTCTAATAACTTAGTGAGATAGAAAGAATAGTATTATATTTTTTAAAAAAAATAACCAGAAATAATGAGGCAAAAACTGTGAATGTGTATACGCTTGTTAAAAGCGGAAATGGGGGAGCGGCAGAACATAAATGAGGAAATGAGTCTTGGGCAATATTTTTTTTGTTTTATTTTTATATGTGGAAAATTCAAACAAAAGTATAGTGTTATCAAACTAGAAGAATAACAGTTTTTCAAAAACAATACATAAACTCAAAATTGTTCAGTGCGCGTGCGGCTTCCCTTCCTTTGCTTTCACAATTGTTCAAATATGTAGTGAAGATAATAGTTTAAACTAATAATTTTAGATCTACACTTAGATCTACATTTATAGAATTTTATATCTATAAAAATGAAAAGAAATTAAAATAACTAGTGTGAAAAAGTAGATTGGCAGAGATGGATTTGTCGGCGGAGATCGGTCAACAGAGCAGGTGGCCGGCAGAGATGATGGCTTATAGAGAGAGTGAAAGGCAATCTAGGGTTGGGTAAAGATTGGGGGAGATTAAATGAAAATGGGTTAGTAAAACCGTCGGGAATTTATGGACTTTTTTCGACGATTTTACTCAGCCATCGCCAATTCGTACCTTTTTCGGACGTTTTTTTTTTCCGTCAGCAATGCTTGAGTCTTTTCCGACGATAACATTTGTCGTCGCGAATTGCCACTTTTGCCGACGGCAAATTAGCCGTTGGCGATTCTCTCGTCGGGAAAAGTGTGTTTTCTAGTAATGAATGCCTCGTGTTCTTTTTATAATGCTTGGAGCGCACCATTCCTTGCATCTTTTTGATACGGGATAATTCTATTCTAATATTTTGCAAAAAAATCAATAAATTCTACCTTGGCGAGATATTTGAAGAACCCACAACTGTTTCAACATTATCTTCACCGACAACCACAATCCTTAACTCTAAGAATTAATTCTCTTCTAATATTTTTCCAAAAATCCAACAGTTGGCTTCCATCGAGACATTGCACCACTTCCACCAAAGTAGCATAGAGTGGCAAAAGTGAGTCAAAGCCTTTTCGTCGTGTTCTCAAGTCTCCACTGCATTGTGAGGATCCAACTCTCTAAAAAGTCCTTACATAAAATCCTTACTCAATATGCATGAATTAAAACTATAATAACAAGAAACAAAACCATTCCAAAATCATTTAAATTGACAAATAAATAAATAAGTTTAACACGAAAAAAAATCATATGATAATTTTATAATGTTTGAAGTCCATAATTTCCTTGCACTTTTCCAATACTGCTATCTTCTTGTATTTTTTCAAAAAAAAAAACTCAACAATAGGTTAATTATACCTTACTTTGCTAGACGAGCATTGTGTCTGGTCGTTCTCTTCGACTCATGCGGCGCCATGATCTCACGCTCGTCATGGCTAGCCTTAGAGGGGAACTCAAGCCCCAAACTCGGATTGCCTATACTTTGTGGCACGTCAGGACGCTAAGCGAGGTTCACCAGACCTCGAGTATGCTTATTCGAACACACAGCGGAATTATCTTAGTTATGCTTGTATGCTCGCACACGCATTCGTTCGACCCACGGGAAATCCAACACAAGAGGGCGGGTCGCCACTCCGATATATGTACCAACCTCTATACTAAAGGCAAGGGCTTAATGTCGGCACACCTGTACTGTCTAACACTTTCCCCGAATTTCCATTCCCGAAGGAAGCCGCCCAAAACACTCGTCTTGCAAGGGCTCGCCCAAGACCACGACACACGCATGTTCTATGGGGTAGCTCACTTAGGCAACAAGGCCCAGAGGTGACGGAGAGCTGACACCATACCTCCCCTATAGTACATTATTGACGATTATTATTCTCCCATTAATGCATGTCTTTTGGCGATGAATCATACGCCAGCGTGGAGCGTCCGTCGAGTGTCTGATTGACAGCAAACTTGACGAGTTTACATTTTAGCTTCATATGGACTTAACTCCAGAGCCGCTCGTCAAAACTCCATCTCGACACTATTGAATATGCTCCGCCTTGACACTAACACCTTAACACCATTTGTGTCTTTGCTTCCTAATGCATTTAGCTGACACTATTGAACACTCTTTCTGGTATGATGGATGATGTACCGTCTTCCTCGATCACATCATGGCTTGTCATAACGTGGATCGTCAGAGCATATTCTAAGACTCTGACACATTGCTCGCCTAAACTTGGTAGCATAACAAGCTATATACCTTACCTCACTTTGTTAATAAATTAGACACATAAAAAATATAAAGTTTACCCAAAACTATTACTATATTGATTGTTCATAAAAGTATTGAGTAGTTGATTAAATTTAATCTCAAGGTTAAACTTAGATATAAATTTAGCACAATTGTATAGAATGTACGAGAATGAGACAATCGGCACCTTTGACTGAGAATTAAGAAAAATGTATTTTTTAGATGTCGTTTTATATTCCTCTAACCATTCATACGTATAGATTTGGACGTCTTCAATATAAATTATTAATTCTGATGGAGAAATATTTTGAAAACTAGGCCCTACACTGGTCAAAAAAAATATTTATATGTTTTTTATTCATGAAGTTGGTATGAATCCTTTGTCCTCACATTGGTCAAAGTTTTAAATTTTGACAGACTTGTTAATTAAAATTTTTAAAAGATCATGTCTAAAAAAAGTCTTCTTAATATTCTAGTGGGACATATGTCACGGCCCGTATGGTTGAAATGGGAGAAAAAAATAACATGAACGGACCTTCCAAAATAGCAGTTGCTTAACGGCATCAGCGAACGCCGAAGAACCATGAGGTCATGGGTTCGAATCATCCTATCTCCAATTGTTGTCATCTAAAAAAAAAAAAAAAAAACTAAAAACGAGTATCATGTTGATAAGTATGGACATTTATTTCAAAATGAATTGGTGACGAGGAAGTTTTGGTAAATTAGTGTCATGTCGCCATGTCTGATCTAGCGATCGAAGCTTACAACGATCACACCCTTCAATACCATATGTGATATATAATTGTCCGTCGAGTCTCATACACATATAAACTCAGCCAATCCATGTGCATTCCCCCTCGTGCACCTTAGCGTCCACCCGCACATCGCTAGCACTCATAGCGACCCTACCGAAATTGTAACAACCCAAACTTTGCTCTTTAGAAATTATTAGAGTTTTTGGACTTAGCTGGATCCTTAGGGGTCTTTTTTAAATTAATTTTAGCTTTGAAGAGCTTAAATGAGTCATACCCCTTTTGGAATTTTCTACACCTTTTTTAAACTTATAAAGACAAAAAACCATTTTTAGGTCATCATTTCCCTATGATTGGCGCTGCACACTCATACTCTTCTTCTCTCTTTCTCTACAAAACAGCCATCAAAATTAGTGTCTGAATCTGCCAACCATTGGTTGAGGAGAAAAGCTGCTGATAAAATCATTGGGCATCATTACCTCGTCATTGCAGTCATCATTGTCGATAGATCTAGTTGTTTTTCTTATAGTCGCCGTCATCGCCATCCACAAGTTGTCGCGTGTCACGCCTGCGTTTGCTCTATAGTCGCCGAAACATGCATCCAATTCGCATGTGCCAAGCTGACAACACCGCCGACAGCTTCTACGCTCGACCATTCTTGTTCGGCACTATCGTTTCTCGAGATAGATCGGCAGCTTCAGATTAGAGGTCTCATTCTAAGCTTGTCAACATCTCCTAAACCCAGCTTTAGATTCTCTCGAGCCTTGCCTCAGCCACACGACGAGTGCCACGTGTCACGGTCTTGCTTGTCCAGTGCATGTTGCACATGACCGCATGAACCTCTACACCCCTTTTCATCATGCTTTTATGTTATTTTGTTAATATTGCATGTTAGGATAGTTTCCTT